>CM014093.1:4048073-4155573 GCA_004119915.2 Collichthys lucidus | reverse complement strand
AAATCAAACTTTTTAAAGCTTGAAAGCTGATACTTTCTTGTGGTCTAGCAGGCCTACAAACAAGAAGTAATGTGAAACATTACCATTACCATAACGATGAATGTACCCCTCAACAGACTGCATGAGCTAGTTCTTATCAAAAGCACAAGAAAATAAGACAAAACTCAAATTTGTCCTTAAATTAGATTTTCAGTTGTCAGTTTTTAGATGGACTAGAATCAACATAGCAAAGTCAACCCAACTCTATCGACATATTGGATATGATAACCAATGATAGACAAGAAAAATCAACAAGGCAGCAGGCTATTTTGCTAACTTGCAATCTGTAACTAATGTTAACGTTAAGGTTTGTTTAACTCACGGTCCAGTCCTGCCGTTAAGTGTGAAAAGTGTGACATGTGGCAAATATAATCTGTATAAAATATGATCCAGTTTCACCAAAATGACTGAATAAAGTTATAAAGTTGCACTTTTGTACAGTACCTCCTTCGTGAAGAAGTTTCCACACTTTAAGCACCAACACTGTCAAGATGGGTTTCTTTCCACAGGAAATCAGACTGTTAAAGAACAGTGGAATGTAAAAAATAGCTTGTTAATGTTGCACCTACATCCACACTACAGCACTCTTTGCACCTTTTACTTCTGCTGCTATTTAATTTTAGTCAATATCCACTGCTCTACTATATATACCTACTATAAGCATACTATACATATCTTGTATTTTGTGTTGTAATGTGTGTGCACTGTAACGTAGTCCTGTCTGCATGATGTTTTATGTTTCATGTAGCACCATGGTCCTTGGCGAAATGCTGTCTTGTTTCCTTGTGTACTGTGTATTTGGATGAAATGACCAAAAAAACACACACTCTCCTCCTGACATCTTATGAAGCAGTGATACCTGCCTACCTCTGGTAGGTCTTTAATTGAAATTCTTCAGTCAAACCTAAAGGTGACCAGTCCTTTCCTGATCAGGCGTCTCAGTTGTAGAGATCTAAGGCAAATAATCTAATACATTGTCTTATAAGTCACATATAAACTCATATTTTAGACTTGTTTCACATTGATTTTACTGTTTTATTATCTTTCATTGCATTTTGAATTGACTGTTGACTGTCTTTTTTATTGTAAATGGGTGTTTTGTAACTTGTTTTAAAAAGCATTATATAAAGTATGGTTGTTATTTTTATTATGATAGACACATCCATCACACTTCCTTTGTTAGAGCCTTTTCTTTCCTTATTGTTTGTATACCTGGTTCCTCTTTTCACTGCGATAGTGCTTTGGCATTACTCACCATCTCCTCATGTTGCTACTACTAATAGCCGTTGCCGGCAGAATTGCTTTGTTCTGAATCTCTTGTTGTAGCTCAAGCCATTATTCTGCTATAAACACAGCCACGATGTCACAACTCTACCACGTTCCCACATTCATCCTGTTGCTGTGTGTCTCTGCTCTAAATCGCATGACATTCTTGATCTAGTGCCCTTTCCACCTGACTCTGACTTCTAAATATCTTTTGGACTGTTTTACAGATTAACACATTTCTTATTAAATAATAAACAGTATATCTATAATTAAAAGTGTTTGTGTGTCCCACTATTCCTGTTAGTCCCTCCAAACTTGCCCCAGAAAAGGTTCAGCTCTTCTTTCCACATGGTGTTTGTTATCTGTCTGCTTTATCATTTCATTTGATTTTTAAAATACTCTGTATATTCACAACTACCAATCAATCAGAAATATAACAAAGAAGAAGCAAGAAGAAGGAACGGACAGAGCAGAGAGTGACGTCAACCACAGCTTTCTGAAGTGCCGTTTTGAAGCCACCGCCATGTTGGCTGTACTGCTTCTTCTGCATCCAAATTAGATCCAATTCAATTTAATAGCGCCAAATTAGAGCAGGTCTAGACTACTCTCTTTATAATATAATTTGATTACACCACAAGTAAGTTTTGGGTGGCAGCAGCGAGGGAGGAAAAACTTTCCTAAGAGGCAGAAACTTCAAGCAGAACCCGGATCATTGGCGGGTGGCCAGCTGTGACCAAATATGACACATAAATAAACATTAAAGAGCGTTTATGTTTTTGTATCAAAACTTTATTTATCAAACAAAAAGAATGCACCATTGAAATAACATTTCTATAAAAAAGGACCATGGGACTGTTCTACAGTGCATTACAAAACCAGCAATTGTATACAACATTGTGGGTAGAAACTTCGCTTTACTTCATCTGAGATACGTCATCGTCTTCATAATCACTACCATCATCATCATCATCATCATCATCATCATCATCATCATCGTCATCATCATCGTCATCATCATCATCATCATCATCTTTTCGCTCCTTCACTCAAATGAACAAAATGTACACTCTTAAATATTGCAGTGACTAAGCTAATTTGGTTATAATGACTCTAGAATTGGACTTTTTTATTTTTTTAAAGGACGGAGTCAAACTGTATTTACTCGGAGCTGTCCATCTGTCGGCTCCTTTGTCGAACAATGGTGTTCTGGAAATGAAGTAATTGTCTGTGTGAGGGGAGATAAGGGCAGTTTTAATTTGGCCCCTTTCACCCCGATGAGATGAGGTCCAAATCATTTTTTAAGCTTTTTTTCCTAACCCATTATTTTCTTTTTTGTAAGCCGTCGGCCTGAAACTGTCGGCCTTGCAGCTGACAGAGTAGATTTCACGCCAACACCAGGCCACTTTCAAAGTGAACACATCCCTGACCAACTTCACTTCGTCTTTTTTGACCATGTAATTTGTCCCTTTTTTGATCCTCAATGCTTCCCACACAGGAGTGAAGCACCCAAGGAAAGAAGTTAATGAAGTCGAGCTTCTCTTTGAAATGCAGGAGCCGAGACTCCCCGCTTTCCACCTTATCAGGTCTGGCTGCTTGTTTCTGAGTTTCACACAGTCACCACACCACAGATAGAGGACAGAGTGTTTTTAAAAAGACTTTCCCGGTGTGTTTCTGCAAGTTTTAGTCCATTTAGTCCAACTACAAATCACGTTTACTTCACTTTCCCACAGAGCATTTTCTAAAGAGAACCATCAGTTTGAACATTGATTTTCTACCTTCCAGGCAGCCGTTTTACCTTAGTTTTTGACATATTTGACATATTGTGGGGAGTCAAGTGAGAGCAGGGTGGTGAAAAGAAACAGTGGTGCTTAAAAGAATGATTAGACAGCTGAGATCATCTACCCCTTACTAATGAAAAAAAAAATGCCAATTAGAACTTGATCAATGTTTAGTATTAAATTGCCACAGTTAGATCATATTGGTTTGCAAAAGTAAGAAATGTTGATGTAGAAATGATATGATGTACTATCCAGATTATATGTTGTATTAAGGGTGTTTTTTTGTTGTAAAATGTCCAACAAGTTCATAACTTGCAAACATTTTTGTCATAAATCAAATTGAGGGATTCCAACCAATATTTTATCCGATTTCTAAAGATCTATTGGGACTGGAATTAAAAAATGTAGTACTGCTTCCAAATTGGAATTTATCACATTTCTTTTACATGCGACAAATTTACTGGACATTGCACAGTACACAGTGCCATGGAACTGGCACGGTGTTCCAGTTCAGGGTTCAGGGTATGTGTGAAGCGGACTCAGAGATCCAAAGGAACTGCATGTGTGATCAATCTACACATTATAGACTGAAAATGAACAAAGCAGTGGTGTGACTGTGTGTCCTCAGAGCGAGCCAGTTTGGTAATGAACCATTTCAATGTTTCATTAAGAAATGTAAATAACTTTTCTACAATATTATTTAAAAAAATAATGAAACCCTTTAAGGCAATAAATGAAAAAAAAACTAAACAAAACAAACTTCAGTCCTCTTTTTCATTTTGTTCTTTGCTAAACTAAATTTACATTTGCAGAAATATCACATGGTTATAAATAATAGTTTATATAAGAGCACTCGAAATGAAGTAATAATAATAATAATAATAATAACAATAATAATATATTAAATTTGATTATAAAAAGTTACTACTACTCTAGTGGAACTGTACACTGTAAAAAAGCAGCGTTCTGTAATGTAGTTCTGCTGCAGCAACGTTTTTCTCCACAGTAAAATACACATGTAGAGCCAACGAGAGAAAAAAACAACAACAACAACAACAACAGCAAAAACACCCCGAACATCTGGCTGATGGAGGCCGGGGTCAGACCGGTGAAAAGAAGCTTTTGTGTCTAGATGGAGGCGAAAAGTTTGGTTTGAGGTTCAGTGAGTAAAAAAAAAAACATACAAAGAAAAAAACCCCACAACGTCTAGTTTCTTCTAGTTCCCTTTAGTTCTCAAACTTTTCCTTCAGAGTTGAAAAAATTAAAGTAGATTATTTTGCTTGCAGTGAACAATGAAGTCAACTGTTTAATAAAATTATATTTGGGGCGTATTGTATCAGGTTCGGGGCTCGTTCTGTCTCTGTTCTGTTCTGGAATCAGTTTCAGTCCATTAACTTCAAATCACCTACTTGTACTTCAGTTTTCAGATTAATTCACTTTTCTTTGAGCAGCCATTTATTTCTTTTTTATTAAAATTAAGAGTTGAACTGAGCTCATCCATCTCTGAAGTCATTTATTCTTGTGAAACAGCAGTAAGTTCAAATAGATTTTGACACAACCATGTAAGGCTGCAAGTAAAGATCTGTCAGTCATTGTATCAATAATCGTTTGGTCATGCAAATCTGATGCTAACCAATAGTTCAAAACCCAAAGATGTGCAGAAAGGCAGTAAATGTTTTTGATTGATTAATCAAATATGGAAGAAACAGGATTTGATATTCATGAAAATAAGAATCTTTGTTTTTTTTGTTACCTAAAAATCAGACTTTTATATCTACATTCCATTATGCTGAACCGCCATTTCTACAGCAGCCTAGAAGCTTCAGATAGGGCCTTACATAGTCACTGTAGTCTGTCCTCTATGCTAGGAAGGTGAAGCGAGGAAGGCACCACCCTTCTAGATGCCACTAAATCTTAAGCTCTCAAAACGAGTCAAAGTCCATTTAGAAACTAGTGTCTGTATGAAAAGGAAAAACTGAACTTTGGTATGACTCATAATGATTTTCAGTTAACAAGAGTTATGAGTCATTTCTTCATGAATGGCCTAATATATGCAAAAACACTTTTACTATCTCCCAAAGAGTAAATGAGTCTGACATTTTAGTGATGAAAAGCAGGTACGGAAACTGCTACAGGCTGATGCTGACCTGTGTTCAATGGTTTGAATACAGACATAGATGAGTCGATTAATGACACGCCCTTACATTATGAAGAAGAAAAATATGAAGAAGAAAAAAAATATTTTTATATGAGCGTTAATTTTAAGATCCGCTAAGAAATCTGATCAGTGGCACAGAAACAACATGTTTCAGTTCATAACTCTGATTTTCACCCAGCTGACAGAAAATTTGTCTTTTAAGTTGAGTCTGAAATTTTGCAACTCACTCAATGACATTTTGTTGGACGCACCTGCAGTTTTGTGGATCTGCTCTGTGATATTTCAGATACCGAACGGTCCTTGTCATCACTAGATTTAGCAGATCTGATGTGTGTCTGTTTCCTGACAGCTGCTGAAATGTTGCATCTGTACCACTGAAGAAGAAGAACTAGTTATCTTTTTGGTCTCTGTTTAAAAGGGACACAGTTCTTTTGGGAAAAATACTCAGCAGAGCAAAGCGTCTCATCTGTGTGCTGGCTGTGCAGGAGGAACAACTTAACATAACAGAGCACATTTAAACACGACACAAAAAATTCAAATAAAGTCGCTCAGTAGAGAAAAAAGACAAATAATGTTAAGGTGAAACGTAAAGACACGTTTCATTTATCTCAACGGCAACTAAAATTCATGAAGAGATTGTGATAAAAAGCTCGACGCAGAATCTTTTTCCTTCACCCCGAGTGAAGAGATGGTGAGGTGAGGGGTTATATTCAGCAACTCCACAGATACATACGACTGAATCCTACACACTGTTCAAATCATGCATGGAAATGGCATCCAATGACTTATTTGATCAGCTCTGTCTTAACATGTTTTAGATACTAATAACTGCACTGCTTGGTGACGTAACTCCACTCAACCTCCACTTCCTGTTTTAGCTTTTGTTCTCCTCCGCCTGGTTTTAGATTAATTTTACGCCTTCCAGGCAGCCATTATTTTCAGATCATTTAAATTACAGAGACGTGGACACAATGTGCATCCATTCATTTCAATGCTGACAGAGAGACAATACATATATTGACACACTTCCAATAGAAATATGAATAAAAATTGGACCTGGTCTGATTTGGCTCAGTTATGAACCACAGAGTGGATTGTAAAGAACTCAGAAACAATAACTCTCAGCAATCTCTGTGGTGAGCTATCATCAGGATTCCTTCCAATTGTAAAAAAAAAAAATCCATAAAATATCCTCACTGCTCTACACTGATCTGATGTTCTGGAAGTCTGGGTGGAGATTTAATTTACATGCTTCACATACATCAAGATTTATTCACTAAGTCTGTTTCCACTTTGTTTTTGTTTCCACATTTACTTCCACTTAGAAGTGCCGAAAAACGTAAAAAGAAGCACAAAGAAGAAGATTTTTTTGAAAATAGTGCCTGCTGTCAGCTGCACAACACGATCATGTGATATATCTTTAACTCTCTGGGATTCAGGCAATTGATAGAACCGTTGCGGCGGACATCAGAGTGTTAAAGTTTGTTCTAAGAGCTTTTTTTCAAATCCTTTAGTCTTTGAAGTCTCTGCAAGTTAATTTTCAAATAACAAATGGCTGCCAGGAAAGAATAACTCAATCTAAGAGCTGATGGATTATTTCATACTACCAGGCTGATTATTTAACTATGATAATTTCCTCCACTTGCTTATTTCTTTCCTCTTTTGACACTGTAAAAAAAGGAATGTCTTGTGTCAACATGCCATTTAATTTAGCATTTACTGTTGAAGTCAGATTTCGGTGTTGGATGAATTCATCTGTCTGCAGCTCTGCTTTCTGACGCAGCCACTCGCAGCAGAATGAAAGCGCTCGGCTCAGACTGGATGTATCTTCCAGAACACGCTGATGAGTTTGATCCCCACACCGCCTGCCTGCCTGCGCTCGCTCACCTTTCATCCCCGCTGTCGTTCTGCAGAAACGTTAACTTTCCATCCCCTCCGTCTCCGGGACTTTTCTCCCCACTGCCGCAACGACCCCAGCGAGCGTGAGCTTGAATCATAATATTTGAAAAGTTGTTATAATGAATTCCCGGCCTCATTCCTCCGTGCCCTAGCGTGCACATACAAACCACCTCTGAATATCAATTCACCTCCTCTGCCTCCACTCTCTCTGTCTCCCTCAGGCTTTTTTCTTTCATCACAGAAAGGTCTGAAAATTACAATGTGGTGACTGGGGTGACACAGTTAAATATGGTACATACTGACTGATTAATGAATCATTTATCATTTTAAGTTCCTGCCTTTCTGCACACTCCAAAAAATATATTCACCACGTCGTTTACTCCCATACTCAAGTCAACTTTTTTTCTTTGTTAAAATGAAGGAGGTAACTCAATTTATTCCCAGTTAATATCGCTCTTGATTCAGGTCTGTTGGTATGAAAAATTGATTTCTGTGGTTGTATTAAAAAGCCCTAATTAGCAAGTCACTTAAATTGCTTTCACTTTCACACGTGTAACTTCGGCTAAGAACTCATGAATTCTGACACTAATTCTTCAAATTTTCTTTCCATGGTCAATAAAAGTCATGTTGATTTTGAAGAACTGAAAGGAGGATGCTCTCTGTAATGACCTCACATTACACAGGTCATCCTTTCACTGCAAGCACTTTCCCTGTTCCACCTTTTGAAGTAAATAAAACAACTGAACAAAAAGAAATGTGCATGATAGTTAACATTTCTGAATAAAATGTCACTTTTTGGATGCGTTCAAAGGCTGTAGGTTATCAGTTTACATGGTGGCTCATAACCTCAGAGTAGTCTGAAAGTGTGTCAAAGAAAACAACACAAACCCTGATTTAAAACAAACACACAGCTCTGATAGGACGGCGAATGTAAAAATATACTTTGTGGAATATGCATTATTTGTGTTCATGTTTTTGTTACTTTTTTTTCTTCTTGTTTTTGTATAAAAAACGGAACGCCCTGAAGTAAACTCAAAGTGAAGCTGGCGGTTTTGCAATTTTCCCATGTGGGCGATCAAGGTCGACAGAGGTACATGTGTGTTTATCTCATGAAAAATAAATGTGGACTCGACAAACAGGCCTGAAGACAACACACTCACCTTCAGTCAAACACACACACTGAAACAGCAGTGTGGAAAAAACAAAAACAAGAACAAAAACATAATCATGGTAGACATTCTCCTTATCATGATGAACGGCTACCATCTCTAATCTCAATAATATCCTGTTCCTGAAACACTGCTTTAACAACTGACTCTTCATCACACTGATGCCAAATTCCCATTCGTTCTCCAGACATTAGTTATTATTAGAACCATTTTTCTCAAGATCCTGACTCCATGATCTTAATATCTCAAGGTAACAAACTGTTTTTGTTTCTCAAGGAAACAGAATGTTTCCATGATCATAGAATCTTGCGACTATGACTTGTGTTCTGGTCTATGTTTGGTGAACACATGAACCGGTATCCCAAAAGCCAACACAGTCCTCCCTCAACTTTTCTCCATTTTGCAGACTGTGGCCATTCTTCATGTGGCCCATCATTCATGCCCAATGCTGAGCGACAAACATAATGTGGCACATGACAAATTGTGGACAAGGAGTTTGCACCTTAAAACCCAATTCTTAAGAGGACCAATTTAGCACATGCCATCCAAAGTCAACCTTTGTTCAGGATGGGTTCTGCAAATCCAAACCAGATTTTTTGTAACATTTGTTACATACAGATCATCTTAATGCTTTGCACCAACTTCCAGTTCAGGTTTCGGACCGAGACAAACTTGAACAAGGAGCAAAAACAAAGGAGGCTACAGAAAGCTTTTAAAGATGAGAATTTGGCAACAACACTAGTCCTTGTAGGTAAATATTTTGTCTGGGATAGGGTGGGTAAAGGCTTGGTCAAGAGCAGCAGCAAGACTGTGGGTGTCTATAGAGATTTCTATACAGACCTTTAAGAGTAGAGTCTGCTGGATCCAGACACAGATGATCCGAATGATCTAGTAAGTTCTCTTATGTGTTTCTTTCATCTCTTTATTTTTTAAACCTCAGGGTCCAGAGGTGGAAGGGCTGCATGGGTTATTTGCGATGGTTGGTTCAATGAAATCACACCAAAAGAAAGACATCGAGTAAAAATAGAAGGAGAATAAAAGAAATGCAAAGAGGATCACACTGTGTTGCCACAACAGGCAACCTTAAATCCAGGGACAGAACAGAACATTTTGGTGGAACTTTGGTGGCTGAGGATGTGTTTTCTATTTTTTACTGTATGTTCTGGTAGCATTTTCAAACCACATACACATCCTGTGACTGCACAAAGGTGGAATACCGAAACAAAAAAAGAAAGACAAAAGGAATACTTCCAACAGCAATCATGAAAAATAAGCGAGGTACAGTCACAGTAACTGAGTGGTAGATAACTCAGCGGAAGAGGATGCTAATAAATACCACAAAGAGAAACAGGAGGGATATTAGAACTTTTTTTTGTGATAATCCCATCTTCCTGTGTCATTAAGTCAAGGCGCTAGGCATTGGGTTTTCTAGTTTTGTGTTTGAGGTTGTAGAATCTAGAGGGGTTTCAGTCTGAACTCCTAAAGTAGCCCCTCCACCCATGTCCTGTTCTTGGGGTTGATGATGTGCTGCTGTAGTGTTTATCCTTAATTCCCTTCTATCCAATCCCGGTCCCACCACAGTGGACATTGGCTGAGACCAGTAGAAACCAAACAAACTCAACCCAGCACAGATGGAGGTCTGATTCCACACAGACGTCTTCAAACCCAGATTGACATGTTGTCGCCCTTTGCGAATGGACAACAGGTGACATCAAGGCATGAAGAAGGGTTCCATACTGGACCATGGCTGAGGGCTGGGCTGGGCCGGGGTCAGAGGTTAGAAGGCGGAGCCGGTAATGGCGTTGAGCTGCTTCATCAGCCCTTCTAGACTGGCCATCTGCTCTGAAAGGTCGTCCTGCTCGTAAACCTGAAAGATTCAAGAAAAACAGATCAGTTTACATGACCATGAGCTTATAGTGGTTTATAGTATTTTACTCTGTTGTAAGCAGCTGTGGTCAGTGCCCATAATGGTGTGATGACACAAGTGCAGGAACAGTTTTTCAGGTTTACCTTCTTTGAGTTCAAGTCCAAACTGCAGTTCACAGCACCTGTGTTTTATTTTAAATAGACTATTTATAATATAGCACTTTTCTGGTCTACCGACCACTGAAAGCATTTTTACAACACATTTGACATGCACCCATGCACACACAGGCATATACATTGACGGCAGAAGCTGCCAGGCAAGGTGCTCATGGGTTTACCCATGCACACACATACACACAATCACCATCAACGGCAATGTTTGGAAGCAATTTAGGGTTCAGCATCTTGCCCAAGGACATTTTGACACTGATTGCCAGTCAACCTGCTTCACCACCTGAGCCACAGTTCCTGATCCACAAACTGATCCACTGACAAAAACATCAGAGAAAAAAATCCACAGAAGTGATCATAGACCAGAAGAAAAGACTCATTCATTACTGATTACTTAATCATTAGTTACTGTTCTATGGACACCAAAGTGACGCGATGCATCACGTTGAGTAGTTAATAAAGGATCCTTTGGTATTGGTGCACCTGCAGCAGGTGGTTAAACCCACCCAGGGAGGTGTCTCTCGGCCTGTGTGTGCCATTACCAACACACCTAAACCCAGATATGACTACATATATTCATGCTGTGTCATAGCTACAAGCTGCTGCATATAAAAGATTGTCCCATGTCCCATTACCGGTGTATTTTACTCTGAACTTTGCTCAGGAAACAAGAGTCTGAGGTTAAATGCACTGACATTAGAATTAGAAAATGTAGATGCAGACGCAGGCAGAGCAAGAATAATAACTAACAATTGGAGAACCACAGATGCTAACATGCTAAAGTCTCTTATACCAATACAGTGTTAGGGGTGAGGGGGAATGCTCAGTGTGGCCTCAGTGTGTCATCGAGCCACCCTTTAAGGACCGCCCATAAAATCCTGGACTGAAAACTGGTGAAAAACTGTTTTCAGCAACTCTTTTCAAACATATTTCATGTATTTTGAATAAAATCTTAGAATTGCCGGTCGGTCTCTAACTACCTCTTTTGTGCCTCCTGAAGTAAACTGGCCATCACTTACTTGGAGATACCTGCAGATACCCAATCCATCATAATGAACATCATGACTGGTCTCATTTCTGTCGAGTTCAGTCATTGTTGCCTGGCAATGAGATGCAGACTTTTCTATCTGCACTTATAAGTGAATAAAATAAATAGATGACTATATGTTGGCTGGATTTGATGGATTATCTATCAGAAGCAAATTTAAAGTCTCTGCAGCAAGTTTGTTGACAAAACAGATAAAAATGATCAACAGGAATGCAAAGTTTAGCATTTATGGTTGATGTGCTAAATCACATGAAAAAGCCAGTAATAATATCCACGTTCTCACACTGTGCCACATCAGATTAGAGAACAGCTTGCCTCCAAGTCCACCACATCAAGCATGTTGAAATTGCTGCTGTCACTTGTCTGCAAGTGTTTTAAAGGACAGGACACACTCGCAGTGTGAATGGCTGCACGTTAATCCTGCAGAGACTCTGTGATCGCCGTGTAATGGCGTGCTTAGTCCAGCTGTACAAACTGTCACCTCTGAGTGGGCTGGCTTTAAGTGCTTCCATCTCTGTGTGTGACAGTCAAGTGCACAGCTCTCCCGTACACACACTCTCAGTGTGTTATATTCAGCGTGGCCTTCATGCAGAGTTTGTCTTTACAGTTGGAAAAAATACATATTTAACATACTGTGGAAAAACAATACAGGCTCAGCAGATATATTTCTCACACTCAAATTGCAAGTTTGTGTTTGTGCTACCTGTATTTTTACTGCATTAGCACTGTATACAATGTACAAGTCCTTCATTATAATGTCCCGACCCTGTGAAAAGTCAATTACTAAAGCACTGTTGGTAAATGCAAGTACTGTGAACATGATAAAGGAAAACTTCACATTCACACACAAATCGACACAAACTAATAAATCTATTATGTCCAGCAGCTGGAGCTGAATATCTAAAGATTAGTCTGGTCCAGTTAAAGCTTTTAACCTGACCAGACAGAGCCACGTTGGATCAGCTTTTCGACCACTTTCTACCTCAGGACAACTCCCCCTCCAGTCATATATGGATTTTTAGATTGCCTCCATTTAAAAACATCAGTGAGGCTCAGTCACGACAGGATGCAGTAACACCAGCAAGCGGCCAGTTTACCAGCTAACAACAGTCGGTGAAAAACAGTTTGAAATACATTTGTTTTAGAGTGATTCTTTACTTTCTTTTATTCATTTATTAAGTCCAGATACATGCCTGTTTTCTTCCTGTTTTTATCTATTTTTTTTACTGTTCACGCAGTTCCCAGGTGTCTAAATAACATGTCTGTGAAGTTCTTTGGTCAAAATTCCTCATGGATTAAGCACAGCAGTCCTCTGTGTGTCCTGTCTGTAACACTTGCAGTGTTCACAGTGCTCAGATGGCAGGTTTTAGTGTCTGTCCTTTTAAATGCTAATGAGCATGAACAGTTGAGCTTGAACACTGGGAGGAACATGGCTGCCGGAGAACATGTACCGTTGTAACTTTACGTTTGAACCAGAGTCAGACCCTGAAAACAAAAAGGCCCCAGACAGACGTTCAACTAACAAACTACTGCCGTTACGTTAATGTGCTTCATGGAACAAATAAAGCTAATACGAGACACTAAATTGCTGTTAGCACATTCAAAAATATTAGTGGAGAAGAGCTGAAGAAGTGATTCTTTCAAAATATGTCCCCTTTAAGAACTTATTATAGCTACCTGCTTCTGCCTGCGTAATTCCATCTGGGGTTTTTTTGTTTGTTATTTTACACCACATTTGTGCCAAGACATTTTTAGAAATCATTTTTAATATTGTCTTATTATTGGTTTGTTCTGTGTCATTTGAACACAACAGAATACAGCACACTAGCACTGGATGTGCTCTGTATCCTCCATTCAGTGCAAATCCAACAAGATGTGGACACTCCTACTCTCAGTCGCTCATCATTGTTTAGTATCCCCAATACACATTCAGGATGTGGTCCTGTACTGTCATCCTAAATTTGGTCGTAATCCAATGATATATTCACTGAGTAATGCTCTTCTATTACGTTCTTCTATTATGTTTTGGCAATGCCAGTGTCATTGAATCTAACCACTACGGTTTATGTGGTTGCTGCTGTATCTTTCTGCAATCCACAGCCTTGTTTATTACAGATCTTTGTTCCAATTAACATTAACCACATGTCCTTGACAGTTTCTGTGTAATTACTTTTCAAATTCTTTAGTGAAGCCTTTCAACAGGTGACATAAATCTCTCCACAGACATAAAGCACTGTGGAGATTCAAAGGAATAAAAAGAACAAGCATACTTGTCCTTTATCTGTGTAGTCGAAACATTTGACCTTCACTCTGAGACCATAAAAGCTCATCTAGAAGCCCTACACTGCCAGGTATTTTCCACTTTCCACAGACAAAAAGGCTTCTATAAAAACCATAACGGTGTATAATACCTCCACAAAAACCCAGTGACCTCCTGATCTCATTTGTTGACCCGTAACAGCAGAGTTTCACTGAGTCAGTAAACGCTTCATCAGTGGTATAAAACGCTCATCGATGCTCCATGTTTCTCTCTGATATCCTGTTATCTCTGACAGCCTGCTGACCTGGATTCTTGCTCTTCTAATTCGTCAGACATTCAACCCCAGCACAGCGAAATGAGAAGAGCACATGTAGACTGTTTCACACTGACACAGATAAACCTGAAAACTGTGTTTACATGTATCAAGGTTTTTGGCCACGGATTCCCACTGTGTTTTCAAAGTCAGTTCAAGAAGGAGCAGTAGAGTAGCTAACAAACATACTTTTCTGATTTCAATCCGCAGCAGGAAATGTTGATCTAATCATTAAAGATGTCATTTCCTCATCTTTTAAAGCTGACCCTACCCTTGTCAAAAAGTCGAAACTTCACAAGCCAGCTCTCAGACGGTGAAACTCTGACTGAAAGCATAAAGAGTCAGAGGACATGGTGGTGTTCGGGGGTTAAAGGTTAGCTGATGCATATTGTATGTGTGTAAACCTCCGACCTGCTGTTCAGACCAGACTGAGAGCAGGAACAAAGGACACAGAAAGAAGGAGACAGAGGAGAGAGGTGGAGAGTATAGAGGGCACTCCATCCTACCTCCTTACACAGAGAATAAAACAGATGTTTGGAATCTGAAGTTTGGTTCAGAAGTTTCCAGTTTCCACACTGTTGCACCGGGTTACATGTGCCTTCATTACCATAAACACACACACCAGTTTATTTTGTCTCCATCCCACACACACACACCGTCCTGCTGACACAAACACTCACTGGAGTAAACGTGAAATGTGGATTCATCCACCGCTTTAAATAATCCTGAAAAGATGCCTCCTCCTGTTTGAGCTTTGTTTTGATACAGTAAGGAGAATGACTGCGCATTTAAACAAATTAAAAAAAAAAACTATATCCCTGTTTTTAACAGATGTTTTTAACCCTTTAGACGACAGCAGAATTCTTAAATTCCTAGCAGAGAACAGCTCCATCTCAAAAACTGATAATCAAAAGTTGTTTTTATTTTTAAAAACACAACTCCCTCTTAAATTTGATACCAATTATGTTGTATTTGCACAAGTACATGAAAAAAAAAAGCAGAAAACAGAAAATTCCGTATGGGCAGTGAGAACTGGGTGAGTCCTGTTGTTTATTTACGCTGATTATGTGATGAAATTTCAAGCAATCCAGTAATGTGGTAGTGGGTTGTGTCTGTGGCAACTTCTGTTATATGAGAAAAGATTTCCAAATCTATCTGTCTGGGCAGTGAGAGCCAGGTGAGTCCTTTTGCTTACTGATGGTGATTATGTGACGAGATATGAGCAAAACACTTGAGCTCACAATTGTCTTTGTGTCTTTCCACCATGCATGGTGCGTCAGAATCTCCTTATTAACACAATCTGACAGCTTCTATGAGATTGTAAACCCGTGGCGCTTCGTTGCCAGTGCCATCCTTAGCCCCAAACCTCACCGGGCACGTCTCGGTCACGTCACGGGTGCAACGCTATTTTAGTCCATCCTCTACGTGACTTCAAACCCCAGACTTTGTTTACTTGCTCAGATTTGGTCATTTTCCTGGTGTATGTTCTTCTAAATATGCTTTTACATGTGTAAATATGCTACGTAGTTAATTTGTATGTTTTTACGACCGGCAGTTTGCACAGGGTATTTTATTCACGCTGTTTCTGTGTCTGGCTTCCTGTCAGCTTGAGGTGCTCTGTGGAAATTGACACGGGCTGTTCGCAGCATCCGTCAAAAATAGAACAGCCGAGTATGTAATGCGGAGCCAAGCGGAGGCCCGCTTCTGGGACGCTTCTAAGCGGCAGAGTTAGATACACTGACTTGAACGGCAGCATATCGGCACCTGGTGGAATGCGGGGGTTAGACTTTTAGAGTGGAAACCGGTGAAAAAAAAATCATATGTATCGACATCATGATGCATGTTTCTGGTTGCACTTATTGATGACAACTTAAATGATCAACAGTACAGATCAGACTTGAAATGATGGCTGCTCTGGGGTGCTGTGGGGTCTAGAGGGTTAAAGAGAAGTCTAACATTTCATCCACATATCACTGTCTCACTGTGCTACTTTCACAGAAGTCGCTGATATGACAACATAATCAAAACATCAATATGTTTTAACGTGTGTGTGTGTTTGTGTGTGTGATAGATAGGTGAGGAGAAAAGACTAGATCAATTATAGAGATAGAAGAGCAGACGAAGAGAAAGACCTGCTGACCTTTAACATCCTCCCTCTCTCCTCTCCACCATCCTTCCAGCTAATTTACTCCACTCCTCACCCTCATCATTTTTATTGCTACTATCCTGATTTTCTTTGTCTCACATTTCCTCCTCCTTTCATCCTCCATATCTCTCTCGTTCCTTCTTTATTTCCTCTCGTCTACACTTCCAACTACTTCTCTCTCTCCTCTTCCTCTTCTCTCATTGTCTTTCCCTCCTAAAGCATCCCTCTCCTCCGTTGTAATGGCTACCGTCTCCCCCTGCCCTCACATTCTACACTCCTGCTTCTCCTCTTCTCCCTGCACCCTTTCCTTTCTCACACCTATCCTCTCCTGCTTTTCAGCCTCCTCCTCTCCTCTCCTCTCCTCTCCTTGTTAAGTCCCCTCCTCTCTCCTCTGCTCTCCTCCTCTCGTCGGTCATCTCTTTTCTTCTTGTTGCCTTGGCGACGCCTCCCCCTGTCACATCACATATGAATATTTAAGTCCCACTGTCCATCGTCCCCTCCACATCCTCTTCCGTTGTTTATCTGCCTGCTTGTCATCCTCTCATCCTCTGCTTCCCCCTCCCTCCGCTTCTCACTCCTCTTCTCAATCAGCCGGCCCATCTATTCCTCCACCCTCACCTCCCACTCTCCTTCTCCATCCACCCATATATCTATCTATCCCCGCCTTCGTCTCCTCCTCCTCTTTTTTTATATTATCTTTTTTTTAATATTCCAGTCTGCACATCTGCTTCCTCATCCTTTCCCCACATTTTTTGGCCACCTGTCTCTCTTCTTCTCTTCTGTCTCTTCTCTCTCCCTCCATCCTTCTTCCTCCTATAGCATCCCTCCATCCTACCATCTATCCTTTCCTTTCTCACACCTATCTCTCCTGCTCTTCAACCTCCTCCTCTCCTCTCCAATATTCCAGTCTGCACATCAGCTTTTTATCATTTCCTAAATAAATAAAGACACTAACTCTGTCTATGATGAGGATTTTAGACAACTTACTAAATGGTCTAATGTCTGCACCATCTATGTCCGTCTCAACAAATGGTGCAGTGTAAAAAATACTTCTCTTCTCACTGTGACATAAAGTTTATCCAACACACCCATTTCATATGGCAGTGTGCTAAAGGTGTCAGAGCTCTGCTCACTCTTTTGGTGCCACACAGCTCGCCTGAAAGCTATGCTGTCACTTGCCGCTGCTGCTGCTGCTGCTCACATGGCATGTCAGAAGCCCTACCTCCACCAGCATCCACCCATAGGCTCTGAACATTATAATCACCAGCATCTTTTGTGCTGAGCTTGGTGTTTCCTTGTGGGGAGGACAGAGCCGATATCCACCGTGTACATCTACATCAACATAACATGAGTTCGCTGCCCGAACTACAGCTAACTGTTGTATACTATCGAGTATATCATTTCACCACTCACAGTCTAAATCCAAATGCCAATGTCAAGACCTAACATAAAGCAGTTGTATATCCATCTCTCCATCCGCTCTCATGACTCCAGAACACTGCAGACATCATTTCTAGGGGTCATGTGAAGTATCGTACAACTATTTTCATTCACTGCTGCATCCAGCAGTGTGGGAGAATAAGATGGGGATGAACAATATGTTTTTGGAAAAATGCAATCAGAAAGTGTGATCTTACATAGAGCTATAGATTTAATATCCTTTGCATTTTAAACTCAAACTTTGGGAAGTTGTTTGCTCAAGTTTAAAAACCTGGCCCAGTGATGTACCTGCAGTGTAATGCATGCACACTTACATTGGCGGCTGAATCCTCTGCAAGTTTGGTTCCTCCCTCCTCCGGTAAGTCTGGCGCCGTCGGCACTGAGACGGGCAGCAGAGGGGAGCGGGCTTTACCAGCCTGACCGAGAGAGGCGGTCTTCACCTGGGGCTTTGGAAGGCTTGCACCTGGTCAGGACAGACAAGAAAGATAAAAAAAATAACTGATGATCATCATTGTTACTGACATTTGACTTATTTTGGTCTCATAGAAAAACAAAAATTCTGAACAAACTTGGATTGTAATTAAGCTGCAAGTCAAGATTTGAAAGACACGCTGACAGCTGCAGAGAGACGGGAAATGTCGGTGAGACAGATCAAAACCCTGAACTGGTATTAAACCTATAAACCTGTTCTTTTGGTCACTAACGTTTCAGTTTGAAACCTTTGATTTCAAATCTGGCCACTGGGCCAGCTGTCACCTGCCACTCTTACAGACAATGTCCATTAACAACCTGAGAGCTGCTGACACTCACACGAGGGGTGATCGAGCAGTTTGATCTGATATGAACACAGGTCTGGATGACAAGTTCACATGCATCTGTGAACCACTGAACAAGAAAACAGACAGACCTCAGCCATCCATCATTTTCACATTCATCTAGTGCAGTCATTCCCAGAGATGGCCTGTAGGAGGTTTTATTTGGGTTACCTGGGTCTTTTATTTAAGATTTACATAGCAGTATACCTTTGTGCCACATGGGGGTGCTTATAGCCTTAGCCAAAGACCAGACTGTAGCTAACATTAGCCAAACTACCGTCTGTGATGAGCGTGGAGCCATCCCTGCTACAAGTCGCCTTCAATCCACTGACGATGGCACAGAAGAAGAGTGAAGAAGACTAAGAAGAGGATTTATGTCGCTATGGCAGGTGAACAAATGTTTGATGTATTGAATAACTGCGTGGTTACACAGTGCAGGCTGGACTGCATTATAAAGGCATAATGAGCATAATGAGGAGGCAGCTGGTAAAGACATTGTGTGGCAACATTTTATTCAAGGAACAACCAGCGATCTTTGACAAAGTGCTGGAAGAAATGATCCAACTTAGGAACACACATGTTCATTGATTTGCTTCTTATGTTGTTGCATTGTAGTTTTTAATCTCTCACTGAGCTGAGTTTGTAGTTCTACTTCTTTATTGCCTCAGGACTATCTGTCCACTGTCTGAATTTACAATTTCAGCTTTTTTAATGAATATTCTGTGTGTCATGGAGCTGTTAGACCGCCTTGCTAATACAGGTGTGTACCTCATTAATACAGGTGTGTACCTCGTCAATACAGGTGTGTACCTCATTAATACAGGTGTGTACCTCGTTAATACAGGTGTGTACCTCGTTAATACAGGTGTGTACCTCATTAATACAGGTGTGTACCTCGTTAATACAGGTGTGTACATTGTTAATACAGGTGTGTAACTGATTAATACAGGTGTGTACATTGTTAATACAGGTGTGTAACTCATTAATACAGGTGTGTACATTGTTAATACCTAATTAGTGTTCAGACAGTTCATTGAGCTCAGAGAAAATGTTTTAAAGACTAAAGGTAGACTAATATGGACTGAAGAGGACTATTTGGTTAGAAAAAACATATTCATTTTGATTACATTGTTCCATCTTTCTTTGTTTAATACATTTTGACTTTTGGCCTTTACAATGTTGTGGAGTTACTGAAATGTTTAGATCAGCTGTTCCGGTGAGACCAGCTTCAAAATAAATGTGAAGTTCATGGACTGAGGAGCCAAATGTGTCAGTTTCAAAATCAGTTTTTCAGGAGATATCTTAGTCACTACAAGACTGAACTAGCAAAGTAGTTTAGTGTTTATATGTGTGGTATTTATTCAGTTTAGGAAACTCTACGATCTCCATAAGCTTTGACGGGACGAGAAAGCATTGCTACTAAGGCTCAGGCTACTTGCTGGAGTAGCAAACTGGGTTCCATTACATATGAGTCTACTGCTGTGACTGATTGTTTTCCAGGTATCAGTCAGACCTTGAATCAAGGTGCAGTGTGTGACATTTTGAGTGACCAGCGGTGGATTTAAAAATCCCTTGGACTTTGAAAGGCCAGAGTCATTACAAATGCACTGATTTTTTCTCACACATGAAGTATTTAAAATGTATATGTGTGCAATTACATGTGAATAAACCAAGCCTCTCTACTTCTTTACAAGGTGAGGGGGGTAAAAGAAAAACAACATGGAAGAGAAAAAATAGGAGACAAAAGAAGGATGTCTATTTTTTTATCTCCTCTCTGATTCCCTGAACAGCCTTGTGATGTCTCAACACATCCTCGGGCTTGTCCACAATCCCCTCCTTCTTTCTCTGCACTGCACTCCTTCACTTCCTAATCAATACACATCCATTCTCCTCCCCGTGAAACAAAACACCTGGAAACAGCTCAGCTAGCAGCGGGTTACACCAGAGAGTGTGAAACAGTTGGATTTAAACGTCTTTTAACATCAACAGTCTTCACAGCACGGAAACATGACTTCCAACTGTCAGGGGAAAGACAACTTTGTGTTTTTTAATACAAATAAACCTCAAAACTACAGCGATTTGAGTTCATTCTATCAGCTTACAAAACGTAAGTGTTGTAGCGTAAGTGCTTATGAAGGTGAAATTATTGTTTAAGTGTTTTTATTACACATGTCTACGTTATATGTCGCCTATAGTCGTGCATCTAGACCAATAAGGACAAAGTCATTTCCTGTCAAGCTATAAAAAGTTGATTATGACTCATCCTGCATACTCATTTTAAAATCAAATTAAATCAAATGAATTTTATTTGTATAGCCCAAAGTCACAAAGTACATTTGCCTCAGAGGGCTTTACAATCTGTACAGGGAGTGACACCCTCTGTCCTTAGACCCTCGGTTCCAGTGAGGAAAAACTTGCCCACACATTTTTTTAGATCTAATTAATTAGTGTTTCCTGTTTGATCCAGTCTATGAGTGATTCTGAGGGCTGCTGCGTGCATCTATGTCCGGGCATCACTTATTACTGTACAAAAGTGCCACTTATTAACTGCTGCTAACTCTATCTACTGTTAACAATAGAACCGGGCTCAGCAGCTGGCTTGGTTCAAGCACAACGCTGAGGTACACTACTGAGGTGATTTATGGACTTTCCTGTTGAGGAGATCTCTAAGTAGAAAACTGTTACTGTTTTTAACTCAGCCAGCCATGAAGCTAACTGAACCGGGCTGGCCACCGCTGGATTCAGAGGTTATGTTTGGTCCTGGTGCATGTCCACTGGAAGGTAGATCAAATTAAATCAAATAAATGGGGCGGCTGTGGCTGACATGCAGAGCGGGTCGTCCACCAATCAGATGATCGGCGGTTCGATCCCCGGCTCCTCCGGTCTGCATGTCGAAGTGTCCTTGGGCAAGACACTGAACCCCAAATCGCTCCCAAAGGCTGTGCCATCGGTGTGTGAATGTGTATGAATGGCTAGGTCCTCAAACTGATAAGCAGTTGGCACCTTGCATGGTAGCCAAGGCCATCAGTGTATGAATGTGTGTGAATGGGGTGAATGAGATATGTAGTGTAGAGCGCTTTGAGTGGTCGGAAGACTAGAAAGGCGCTATATAAGTACAGTCCATTTACCATTTAGATGCTAACACTATATCATAGCACTACCTGCAATGTAAGCTCTGGGTCTGTAATGCACACTCAGTGCTATTGGCTACTTGAGACAGCAATTAAGTGCCTCCCCATCTTCCTATTTTTGCAGGAAACACGTAGAAATGAGGAATCAAACCTTTCCAAACAGAAAACAGCTAGCACCACCACAGCATAACACAGCACATCATGATTCCGTTTTTGATTATCTGTCTATGCAACAACAAATACATGACAAAATACATGATTTGATGTAAACTGTTGAAAAAGGGTCACAGGGGTCCTTCCTCTTAAAACACAATGAAAATAAAGTTCTTCACTTAAGAGCAGGCTGTAGTGAAATTAGATTTCTCCTTTTATCCACAGACACCAAACAGGAGCTGTTTGCTCCATGGCCTCCTGCAGAGAAAAAAGCTTACTTTCAAACTGTTGAATCATACCCACTGCTGTGCTGTAAACAGCATGAAAAAAGTCCACCTTGGGATTTAAGCTGAGAACAATGAAGAACAAACTGGTTCAGTTACTTTCACTATAGCAATTCTTCCCATCCAGAGATACAGTCTTTATCATTACATTTACATAGACATAATCATAAACTGTATGAGCAAATGTATGTAATATAGAGCGTTTCATATGAATATATAATGGTGTATATTAAATGTGATTTCTTCTGGTGATACCACAAAAGGAATGTTTAGTTGAGCACTGAACATGGACAAACCTTGTCAACTCTTGTTTCTATGGAAATCAACATTCAGAAACGTGAAACTTAAATTAAAGCAACATAAAATCAGATATTTGAAATCACTCACTGATTTAGGTGAAACTGGATCATATTTTCTGGAGAAAATGTTTTCTGGTTTGAACTCGACCTCAACTTTCTGATTTACAGTTTCCTGATGCACAGCCAACTGTAGCTGCTGTTAGCTGCTAATGTTAACTAAGGGTGGTTTTACATCATTCTCATCTGTTTGGTCCACTTTAAAAGGACCAGAGTTTGTTTCCTCAGACAGTCCTGTTCATTTCGGCAGGTGTGAAAACTTATCCGAACTCTGGTCTGCCTGAAAACATGGGTCTCGGTCCGCAAAGCAGCCAATCGATGAGCCAGGTTTTCTTTCTCTTCTCCTTTTTTTCTTCCTAGTCAGCTGTTGGAACTGCATGACATTGTCCAGACGGTTTGATGAAAGTGAACCAAGTCAAATGAAGGTGTGAAATTTTTTGGCATTTCCGGTCCAAACGTCCCCCAGACTATCCTGGTGTGAAAGCAACACAAGTTTATTTGTTGGTGTTTTGGACCACCTGGAACACAAGGTTTTCAGGCCCAAGGTGGAGTAGAATGCTGATGGCGAGCAGAGTCAGTGTTGTGCCAGAAACAGAGCTGGGCATGTGGGCAAAGTAACTGGGCTCCGCAGCAGTCTCGTGTTACGGCCGCCACCGTTTCGCCCCGGGTGTGTGTGTGTGTGTGTGGTGTTCGCTTTATGCAAATACAGGTTGGCGGGCGCTGGTGAGGGGTTGGGTCCTGACGGCGCCGATCCCTGTTACGAGGAGACCAGGATTGGTTGCAGCGTCCTCCGCATCCTCAGCTGGTGGACCAATGCCCGAGCCCGAGAGGACATTTAAACTGCCACAGCGAGAGCATCGTGGCGGCTTATTTTGTGTGTAACAGTGATGAGCTCGCCTCGTTCTTTCTGGTTAACCATGTATTTCGAAATTGGTGAGGAGTTTGTAATTTTGGTTTGGGACTGGGCAGGGATTAGTTTAGTCGTAGCACTGATCACACTGAGAGTAACTTTGGCTGTTAGCAACATTAGTTCAGGGGTGCTGTTTGGACGTGTGTTTTTGTTATTTGGAAGTTAGCGTTAGATAGTGAGGCTTTTCTTTCGCGTTTTGGTTTCTCATTAGATCATAATAGGCTCTGTTAGAGTTCTCCTTTTGTTATATTTGTTTGTTCTTTTGACAGCACCCGCTCGCCCTTCGTTCCCTTTTTTGCCTCTCCCCCCTTTGTTAAGAGACAATCTGAAATTTCATTTAATAAACTATTTTTGTTAATAACCTTCTAAAATCTGGGTTCTATGTTAATTCTTTCATACCCTTTAATGGTCGTAACACTCGACTCTTTGATCTAGTTTCCTGATGAACAGAAAGCTTCACTTGTTGCTAAAATAACCAGCTGCACTGGCAGAAGAGTTTGTTTGTTTGTGTTTACACTATGTCTATAGGATCTTCAGATCCCTGTAAGGATGGATGATGACAGGCAGTGGAGCCAGTGTCATGCAAGAACTGGAGCCAGGCAAGTGGGCAACGTAGATGTACTGTTCTCAGCAGAGGTGGAGAAACTGATACACTGATGGAGAAAGCTAAGCAGAGAAAAAGAGTGAGAAAGTGACAAGCCACCAAACAAGAGTAAATTGGGGACTGACCTCTAGTTGTTGGTGAGAACTTGGTGAAATAAAAGGCTGAAAGACAGACGCCTACAAGTAAAATGAGCTGTCACACTTGTTTCTGAGTTTTTCATCTATTCAAACTTTTGTGTGGAGTATCATGACCTTACTCAGGTGGCTGAAGACACAGCGAGTGTTTATCTTTCAGTCCCAGTTCTTTATTTTCACAATAATATTGACCTTGTGTGACTCTGAATGTCTGTATGTCTGCAAATGTGGTGTAGAAATCCCCGCCAGCTTCATTTCAAAATAAGGCAGAGCCAAATGTGTTTGTATGACTTCTCGGCACGCTGCTGTCAGACCAAATCCAAACTGAACTGAGCTCCAGAAAAAAAAAAAAAAAAAAAAAAACATTTTGTGGAAAAACACAATGAGCTGCAGCAGTAGAGAGCCGAAGCAAAGGTTACACATCCACAGTAGAGAAGCCATAAAAGACAGTTTCACGGTGCCTGGCTCACCCTAAGGGGGTTTGTCAGAGAGGGGTGGATGTGAGGGGGGGGGGGGAAGCTCGTTTGCTCAGAAAGGTGGATATATTTACCAGACAAGCTGGAGTGGAGGTGTGAAATGCCCACCGGGGGTCACATCAGCAGTGTCTGTCTCTGATTTGGGGTCGAAGGCAAAGATGGAGAAGGATAGGAGGTGAGGATGGAGGAGGCGGGGTTATTGATCCTAAGGACGGTTTGAAGTAAATACAGTTAAAGATGAAAAGTGTCTTTGAGGAAACATCGAGTGTCTCGAGGGGGGGGGGGGGGGGCAGCATCTCCTCCTCTTCACACAGGGGTTTATGGTTTCTTTGTCTGCCTGTTTTATCTTCTTATTTTTTGTCTGCCTGTCTTCCTGTTTGATGTCTACCTGTCTGCCTCACCAATGCCTCAATGAGGAGCTTCCTCATTGGTCAGGAAGACAGGTGCACAGACAGGTTGCATGGTCTACTTTTGAAATGTGTATCCTTATCTGCTTATTTGTACAAAAAGTGTGAGAAGTTTCCTTCCCATCGCTGTAACATGGACTCAGTGCTTGTAATTTCACTCCTTTTGTCCAGCCTTTGACTTGTCATGTCAAATATTTGTAACTTATATCTTAGGATTTGGACTTCCTGTCAGAAGTGAGCCTCCATATAACTAGTACAAAACTACATTGAACTGTGTGACTTGAATTGTGTACCACTGTCGGGGTCTTCTGGTTTTCAGATCACATTCTGACGACTTCATCATCTTTTTAACATTTTGAACATTCTGTCTGATCAAACCGCAGACGTCCTCAACAGCTCCATCACGCCTGAAGGTTCAAAATGTTTTTCAAAATATAGTTTTTTAATCCTTGATCTCCTGTCTCACCTTCTTGACATGAGGTGGTTGTTAATGTGTCATATGATTCTCAGATCAAAGCTCTCACTTGGATTCACCTGCAGCTCTGCTCAACATCTTCAGCATGGTGATCAGAAATTTAGTGGCATAGGTCAGGCTGCTGACTGTAACCCTCTCTGTCCCGGGTGAAAGAGAAACTATGGTGGCCACGGAATGGGTAAAACATGAAAGGTTCTATCTAGAGCCAATGTCTAGTTTGTCCTTTCTGGGTTACCGTAGGAACATGGCGGGTAAAAACTCTGTGGAAGATGAGTCTGTAGATAGTGCCAGAAGAAGACTCATTCAAACATAACAATTCTTATTTTCAGTTGATTAAACACTAATGAAAACAGTTATGAATATTTCATTTCTGCCATATTGTGTAGACACTGGACCTTTAATAATACAAACTATATGACAATGTTATTCTAAAATTTTCAGGCTGTGTTTGTATTCATGTTTTTTCAGTCTGAAGATAAATCTTAATGATTTTGTCGACCTGATGATCTCTGCTGTAGTGCCACTCTCAGGCCAAACTCGTAAGGATTTTCTATAGCGTGGAGTAATGAACATTACAGCATGTAGAAAATAAGAAAAAAGCCAAGTGCACAATAGAACAGCTATAAAGAGCTTCGGCCTCTGTCCTATTTGGTTGTCCAAATGCTACAGATAACCATTTTAAAGTATCTTAAAGCTTTTCATTGGTAATAACGCGTGTCCTACGAGGCGAGATGAAAGCGCACACTTTAAAACATCCATCACGGCTCGCTCCGTGCCTGCCTCCAGCTGTGGCTGAAATGCCTTTTTCTCTGTATCAGACATTGAGTCAGACAATCCCATTACAGCTTCCAGCATTAAAGCACACATTCGGGCCAATTTAGGTGAGTAACTGCCCACCATCATACTTTACACCACAAATGCGCTTTGGAGGCTCGATTTAAAAGTAGAAGAAGGTCTCAGTTTGAAAACTGATATGAACAAAAGGAGGAGGGGTGGAGGTGTCTGTGGGTTGGTGGAAAAGAAAAAAGCTCCTGCTCGAGCTCACAAATAAAATGTGATCTGATTTATTTCAATTTTAAAATGATCTGCTGTCATATCAGCAAAATGACTGCAAGATGATTTGTTCCACTTCTGAGTTATTCACAGCATTTTAAATGTAACAGGGTTTCTGCCTCATGTTTGGTTTCTGAAAAAATGCCTCAAAATATTCTACTGATTCAGTTTGGAACAAATGTATAAAAGAGCCAGTTAGGATGATTATTCTGACATGACATGGTTGGATATTTTCTATAAAATGCATCATTTTGACAGTGAAGAGAGGTGTTTAGTTCCTTCCTGTTATTATCACTGTATTCATCAAACATTCCTAAAATACTGATATAGTTTAAACATAGCTGGGTTTTTATGAAACCAATGAACTGCATGTTGGAACTTTGATCATCCGTGGAAGGTTAGATAAAAATGGTCAAAGCAGCAGAGAAAGAGATATATAGACTTACAGATTTAGCCCTAAAACACTGGATCCTACATTTCCCACAATGCAACTCAACATTGTCTGTATTACAACCTCTTCACCTCCTAAATGCTCACATCTTGCAAACCCCAGACCTCCAGTTTGTAATATAGACACCCAGCTGCTTTCACAGGCAAGTACCCATGTTCAAATGTCCATCTTCACAGCAGAAATAAATATGTTTACAGTCTGGTACAAAAAACACTTTTGGTCTCTATAGCTAATTTCCCCGTTCATGACAACTGTACTGAGTCTGAATTTATATACAACTCACCTGTTCAAATGATATTAAGAGATTTAACGTAATTTATAATTAACAGCAGGGCTGCTTTGATTGACAGATGGGGGCTGGCTTATTTGAGCAAGTAGGCTTCATTCAGCCCACCTGAGCTCCACCTCTTTGTCCATTTTTAGATTAGCCAGAAGGTGGTGGATGGAAATGGCCAGAGACACCACCACACTGAGCTTTTAGAAACCTGTGGGTGTGGGATGTCACATCTATGTTTCATACAATCAATGGTTAAATCCTGGAAATGTGGACTTTCTGTTTGTGCACAGTGCAGTACAACACTGGGCTAAAAAAAGACAGCACAAGCCTATATTTATAATAGGCTTCTATTGTGTTAAAATTCATTGTTAAGATGTGAAGGATGCATTGTTGTGTGCACATTTTTCTGGAATAGAACCTGTAAGATCCAGTTTTACATCAGGACCTTTTGAGCACCTGATCCAACATAAAGTATTATTACTGTCAGATCTCTCTTGCAGCTTTCTATCCATCATCAAACTTGAGTGTCACTTCTTTGTTTGTTCAGGGCTCTCTCTCTCTCTCCAACAATCCAATTAAACCATTGGGGGTTGATGAAGGCAGTGCTGCCCGGCTCCAAGGCTCTCTCTGTGTTTGGGAAAGGAGGGGCCGGTGGGGGGGTCACAGGGTGAGTGGGGGGTCTCTGGGAGTTGAGCTGAGCGTCGCCCCAGGCTTGCTATTTCTGAGCGAAAGGTTTCCAGGCACCGAAAATCAATGTTAATCTGAGCCCACCTGGGCGTGTAAACAGAAACATAATGGAACTATATACACCCACGCCACCATACACACACACACAACACACACACACACACACACACACACACACACACACACACACACACACACACAGAGGTGATACACACCTGCAGACAACAAAAACACACCTACGCATACACATACTGCCCAGGGATCATATGTACTGTAGGCGAGTGTTTTATTCTGTGTTCATGCTGCTGCAGGCGACCAGAGAGAGAATGACAAGATGAGCCACAGAAGGTAGAGAGATTAAATAGATCTAAAAATAATAATAATAAAACAGATGGTAGAAGAGGGATATAAAGAGAAAATGAAAAAAAAAAAGAAGACAGCGAGGGGATTATCTTTAAAGAACTGTGTTCATCCGTCCGGGAGAGTTTCTGTCCTGGAGGCTGATGGTGGAACAAGCCTTACTAACACACTTTATTGTTGAGATTTATTCAAGTATATCGATGACAAAAGAACCGAGTGCTTCTCCACTTTGTTTTCCTCAGCTGAGATGGCAATGGAGCATGAATCTTCCAATTTGGAATGGCAGGCTTTAATGGGACACGCCCATGTCTTCCTACAGTTAAAGACGCGTGGTGGAAGTACAGCAGAAATATGCTTGAAAGCTAGTCAAGTGTGACAAAAACTGCAACTGAATCACAGATCTTTCAAAATCAGGTTAGCAGTCCGGACTACTGAGGATTTAAAGACCTACTGACCCCTCCAATCTGGTGACCAGGCTCTGACCTCTCCACATTGGAACACCAAGCTATGACTTCACTTTGAGTCATAATTTTTCTGTTGCTATTCATGCTGAATGTATCCAAGCAGGAACATCCGCTGCTGGGAAGTGAAGCCAATGCCAAGTACCAAAAACTGCAGTTCCTCAAATGGTCACTTGAGGCTGGCTCCAAAAGTGAGTCAGTCTCCATAAGTCCCCATGTTCAAATGTCCAATTTCACAGCAGAAATAAACATGTTTACAGCCTGGTACAAAAAACACTTTTGGTCTCTATAGCTAATTTCGCCGTGCATGACAACTGTATATACAACTCACCTGTTCAAATGATATTAAGACTTAAAGTTATGCAGAATTAAGAGTGTGGACGCTTTGATTGACAGGTAGATGCCATTATAGATGGCTTATTTGAGCAGGTGTCATTCAGCCCACCTCAGGTCTGCTGGTGATCCAGTACGGAGCCAGTACAGCCAATTTTTAGGGCGGCAGTAGCTCAGTGCATAGGGACTTGGCATGGGAACCGGAGGGTGGGCGGTTCAAGTCCCACATGGACCAAAAATATGGAAGTGCCCTTGAGCCCCCACAACTGCTTTCTGGGGGCTTCTCGGGGGGGCTGCCCATCACTCAACATCTCTCTCCACATTTGCATGTCTATGAGCCTGTTGCGGGATTCTTCTGCTAATCTCGTCTTTCGTTCCAAAAATCCAGGCTTAGTCGGGAAATTATGGTTTTCTGGGTTTTTATTCTCCACCTCACCAGGTGCAAACAGTGCCAATATGTACAAACCAAAAAAAATAAAGTGAATGTACCAAAAATGCTCTATATACAATTTCAAAAAAACAAAAGAAAGGAAAAACAAACAAACAAGAAAAACGAGTTCTTCAATAACTCAGCTCGCAAACAACAAATCAACCACTGTTACCTCTGTAACCAACCACACACTCTCCTTGATTAGGGCCCAGGTCCCTTTTATAGTGGTAGCCCCTCCCACTCGGACTACTACCTTTCTAAAAACAACATCAACATCTTTTCCCCATTATGACAGCCATTTCATATACAGTGATCATGACAACAACTTGTATAAAAAATATATCAGTATGTTTACTGTTATTTTTCATAGAAGACTGCCTGGTACTCAGATAAATTGACATTATTAAAAACCACATATTTCTCCCCATCACATGGTGCCTCTGTGTGGGTGTGTGTGTGTCCGTGTGTGCGCTGGCCGCAGTCAGTGACGACGCTGCTCCATCACAGAGCCCTTGTACCTTGTCTGGGTTAAAATGCATGTCAAAACAGTGTCAACAATATTTCATCTTCTGTGCACTGCGGATAATTCAACCCGAAGAGGTGGTGCATGCTAGTTAATAATTTAGAAAAATTAGAGAGGGATGTTTTGTCTGATATTACGGAGAAAGAGAGAGGTGAACATGGAGAGACAGACAGGTAACATAAAGAGAAAACACAGCGAGGTCAGTCCTGATCAGATCGTGCCCTCTGGCTAATGTCAAGACCAGTTACAGTATATCTTCCTGCAAACACACACACACACATGCACACACACACACCGTGTAGCAGCCTGAGGCTAACACATTTAGCTTTCCTGAATAAAATATTAAACAAAGTGCAGACGCTCAGCAGAGAATCCAGCTTAAACACTGGAATCAGATAAAAATAAAATAAAATCAACAACAAACTGGAGCTTCAGGAACAGACAGAGAGAAACCAGGTGGGGAATTTAAAAAATAAAAATTGTGATAAATCTCACTTATGTTCTTGTTTTCAGTCTCCACCTGATCATTACCTACATAACCTATGCTACAACCGAGCTCAAGTGTCTTGCCTTTCTGTAATCACCCTTTTATTTTATTCACCGGCCTTACAGGCTGTACTGGGCTGTACCGCTTTTAAAAAAACATAAATAAATTGTCTCTGAACTTTGTCCTTGAAGCCGAACCGAAAACAAATGTGACCCCAATTCTTAACAGGTGGGTCACTCCGCTTGTCCGATGATAAAGGGCACAGCTAGGGACGAGAACTAATGTGATTTGCAGGACGCATTGATCATTGACACTTCAATGGCACATTGTGGGCCCTCTGGTTCCTCCCGGGGCTATGCCTGTCTTTGTTCCTTTTCCATGGCTGGGGCAGTCCTTAGCCCAGTCTAATCATCCGTTTGCATTTTGCCACCATCAGCCCTGCACCTCCACCTCTAAAAACCACCTTTCAATTCATTATAACCACTCATTATAAAACTGTAACTGTACTGTAAGTGTTAAGAATTTGCAGGTATATAATATTTATTAACTATAATAACTACTCACCACTCAATCATCAAACCAAGGGGCACTCAGTGCAACAAATGTATAAGCTAACACATCGTACATCATTTCAAAAGAACGAGCGACTGAGTCCTTAATAACAAACTGCCACCAAGGTACACTCTCTTGAGAGATCTGTCATGTCCAATGATCGAACGTGGTGTCACTCATACGTTACATCATGATACATTGATATAACATCAAGCCACAATTTATACTGTAACATGCCCTTGACACACTGATCTAACCCTGACAGCCTACTAAAGAGGACAAAAGACATCTGAGAGGTTTCACACTGATGTATGTGTTGGCTTGCATGTAACAGTGAATTGTAAAACAATCAGCTGTACTCACTGGACTGCGGCATCATGGAGGTGTAAACCTTAGGGTCAATGGTGCCCATGGGTGGCGGCAGCAGTGGGTTGGTAAAGCTTCGCAGTGGGTGGGTGGGTCGGACGCAGGCCGTCGGGATGGTCCGACCACTCCCAGCCTGGGCCTCCTCGGCGACCGCAGCTGCGACGACAGTGGCAGGGGCCCCCGGTACCGGGCCAACCCCGGGTACGTGCTCAGTGGGTGGGGCGGAGGAGCCTGGGAGGAGGGGAGTGGCCTGCTGGGGTGGAGGCTGCTGCTGGAGGAGAGGATTCGTAGAGGTATCCGTGGGCATCGCTGAGAAGAACGATGGAAAGAGATGTTCAGGTTTGGTGGGCGGTAGGAAAGAAAGGGAATGGAGACAGGAAAAGAGAAAATATCCAATTATTTAGAATCACAGTGTCATTTGTAAAAAGTGAATACCAATATGGAGAAAAGACTAAAAACACTGACTACATGGAAAACAAACAGCAGAACTTCAAAAGTGCGAATGTTCTGTACCAAATGAGCCTTTTCAGAGACAGTTTCTGCTTTGATGTCAGCTGTTTTATGCTGAGAAAATGTGCCACTATTGTGTAAATTACTGTTCCTTCAGGATGACAGCAGGACGGAGAGTCTCTGCCAGGAATGTAAATGTAAATATAGTCTGCATGGACCTTTTTATAGTTGCTGTGTTGTATACTACTATGGTTTTAAAAGTATTGAAACCCCAGGACAGATAAACAGGCTGCACAGAGAGATGTTTTTTGCTGTTTTTCTAACATGAAAGAAAAAAAAATCATCATATGTTGAAATTACACACTATAAGACTCGAGGATATTTAAAACTCAACTTTGTTGTTAAATTATATTTCAGCTTAGTTTACAATTTTGCTCTTTTCCCTTGTTGAGTGTGAAGTTTGAGTGTTTTCACGCTGAGAGAAATCCCGTTTTATCTTGTCAGAGACACATGTGAGAGAAAGAGGAAGGGGAGCTTCCTGCTGAAGAAAAGAAAATCTCTGACTGTGTGCAGAAACATGCCTGTGATGTGACATGAGAGATGAAACTCTTTGTGTAGCTACAACCATCCTGATCAGAGAGAACATGGGAGAGGGACAACCAGCCAGTAATTACATGTGGAGCCACTGTGTGTTCATTAATCAGCCGAGGCGAGAGGAAGAAAGGAGGAAAGGCTTAGAGAGAGGACGTGAGAGCCACTTGAAGACTGAGGGAACGCAGGAGGGAAGAAGAAGACGGGAGGGGGAAGAGAGAGGCAGAGAGGCTGATGAGGAAGAAGTGAAAGATTTTTTTAATTCTAGAGAGCCCAAAGGGAAGGAAAGAGAAACAATGACCGACTGAGAATGTTTAGCAGCAAAATGACAAGCTCTCAAGGAATTACTCTTTGATTTTTTTGCTTTGTTTGCAGACGAATGTTCATTTTCATTATCTGAACTCATGAGCAAAGCGTGAATGAAAAATCATTGGAGACCAAGGAGAGTCACTAATATTTGGCAGCTCAAAGGACTAGCATGCCCTCCAAATTAAACCAGAAAATATGTTTTTGTAACTGCTTTCCAGAAGGACTCACAAAATCTGTTCTATTGTTAGGACATCATCTTTCAGTGCCGGAACATAAAACATTACAAATCAGTGTTACAAAAGGAAAAGCCACGTTCTGAACCACATTTGTAGTTAAGGATGGCTTTAATTTCTTTAAATAGATATCTGCTAATTAACCTGTAGGCGAGGGACCAAGACTTTGGCACCAGTTGATTCTAGTTTCTGTTTGCAGTTTGAGTAGTATTAACCAAACCAAGCTTTGCTTTGCATTAGTCCATGTGGAGAGCAAAAGACTAGAGACTTAGTTACTTTAGATGGGCTCACCCTGGGCTCCAGGATGTTATAATGCTAAAGATGTGTCATTTTTATTTAATTACTGAAATTACTAATGCAATTGTTTTTACAGTTGTTTAGGGCAGTCTGAAATGGAAAGACATAGAGAAGTGGCACAGAAGGTTTGCAAACTAACTCCTATCTGCCACTATGACAGTCACGAAGGACTGACTCATGTACCTCCAGCCTAATAAAAGACACATGATATTAGCCTGGTCCCAGACAAATCATGAAGCTGTTCACATGATGCAGCAAACAACAAATTGTCCATGAAAGTGTCAACAAAAGAGGAAATTATTATTATCACTCTGTACTCAACACATTCTCATTCCCAGCTTCAAACTAGGATGCTGTAGGTACCACTCTATGACTTCTAATCTAGTTTACTGTAAATGTTGCTCTCAGCAGCCTTGACTGCAGACGAGTCAAATGATGTTAGAGGGATGAAAACATCACTCGCCATCACTCGCTACTAATCGATTTGGACAATACAAAATACTACCCCTTCCAATAAGAAATCTGATAACATTAACACAATATCAGGGTGAATGGATGAAGTTAAATTTAAATCTCATTATCAGGGTCTAATACAACTACAGTATCCTCAACATATAACCACCCAAAAAAGCAAAGAAAACTTTTACCGAAGAGGATTATTGCTGATTTGCCATTTTAAAACCACAAGATCAGCACGAACCTGATATTCTTCACCAGTTACCTTCTGCTTATATAACCTGATGAGAAACCCACCTCCTACCCTTATCTGTCACTTATATCACACTGCTGTTATTAAGATTGAAGGTCTAGGTACATGTAATGATGTTTCCGAGGAGGCCATGAGCTAAAGAAGAAGAGGCAGAAACAAACCAGAAGGTATAAGAAACATAGAAGAAAAGGGCAGGCGACGGGAAGTAAGCATGTGTCCTCCTCGTTTTTCATAAGCCTTGATTTGATCTACTTCCACTCCACCCTCCATTAGCACTGCACGCCCATCTCATTTCTATCATACGCCATATTTGACAACAAACTTCACCTTCCCACTTGCAGTGATGGAAGACTGCAAATAACACTGTTAAATAACACCTCTGCTGTTTTTTCTCTGACTCTGAGTGGTTGTAAATGAGGAGAGATGTGTTTTCTGAAAGCAACAGTGCTGGTGACTCAGGGGCTGAAAGCAGTGTGTTGTTTGGAGAGCGGCAGTGATTTATTTAATTATTATTTGATTTTCAGTATTTGAAAATGAATGGAAGCTCCAAACAAGGGCTGGGGATTTATAACTGGGTGGAGAAGTGTTTTCTTCTCTAAGGTCTTCAACACAGAAACACAGCTGATCATTTAACCATACTGCAGCTGTAAACATTCTCCTAAAAGGTACGCTGAACTCTCTGAATATGAGTGGCATGGCAGAGTAATGTTTCCATGTGCAGGTTCTTGTTTGGTTTGTAGGGTGCAGATGACACGTTACGTTCCCACTTAGGTTCAGGACCCCGACAAAGAATCGCAAGACAAATGTGACTGGAAACAAGATCATTTTGGAGATTGAACATTTTCCTTTCATGTGATATACTGTATGTCCTTTTTGGAAACACTCTGAGTTATTAAAACTTAAAACTTTAATATGCCCTCTGTTTACACTTGGCTGTGTTTCAACAGCTCGACTCGGATCAACTCAGTTTGATTCATCTTGGCTTTGACTCAACATGACACACTTTTGTTCCTTTTCTCAATTTACAGCTAGTTCCCACCTCAAAGAAGTGCAAGTGAGTGGGACTCTTTAGCTGATTGTCACAGTGACACGAATCAAACTACCATGACATGGCCGTTAATGTGTCACAAACACAGAGGAACAAAGAGTCCTTTCCTTGTAACAAAGAGGATGGTTTATCAGCTTAGCAGTACATCAATTGACCACATGGTGGTTTTGCAGGCTTCAAATTTTAAATCCTGGTCAATTGCGCAACATCTGTGATTCTAGTAATGACTAGTGGTCTGAAGTGTTTTCCCCACACTATTTAGTATTGACTCAGCTTGCTTGGAACCTCAACCGAGGTGGTACCCAAAAGGTACGAGGTTAGAGTTGTCACGATACTAAAATGAGTAACCACGATACTATACCAGACAAAGTATCGCGGTTCCGGGTATTATCGCGATACTGCGGCCTTTTTTTATTATTATTATTTTTATAAACTGCAATGTATTTGTACAAGTTAGTTTGAAGCAACGACGTTTGTTTTTTAAGCAAAATTAGTGTTGCCACTGACAAAGACGCTACTGCAGACTCGCTGTTCGGGCCCGGTGCTTCTGCCACGGTGAGTGTGTTGTCTCGTGTCTGGACGAGACAGAACTTTAGCTTGTTGTTTGTTTTGAAGCAAGTTTCTATCGAAGCGGAGCTGTCTGTCTTCGTGGAGTTCATGCTTGCCGGCAGAAACACACGAACAGCCAATCAGCTAACAGACGGGCGGACCCAGCGTGCGGAAAAAGCCTATCATATCCCTGGATGTCACCAGTAACAGGCAAACAGCCAATCATTCAGCAGCTGTGTGTTCGGTTGTGGTTCCATGTTGGTTTGTTTACAAAGGAGTAGCATGCAGTGAGAAGCCGGGAGAAGAGCAGAGGCGGCCGCTATGTAGCGGAGACCGGTAGTATAGTAATCCACGGTAGTACCGTCGTGTAAAATTTCTAGTATAGTAGCGACGGTTATGATTTGGCACCGCGGGGTATCGTGTATACCGTGGGTATCGTGCAACTCTATACGAGGTATTATCACAAAAGTGAATCAAGTAGAGCGAGAGTAGGCATATCATGCAGTAGGAACACGTCACTTCATGTGTCTTGTATGGATCAAATAGCGAATAAATATATATATAAAAAAGCTAGCACCAAGACGTTTCTGAAACATATTCTAGCCAGATGTTTCAAATGATAATGTTAAATTAATCCCCGAAGAGCAGAGAATATAATTTTTACTCCTCCCAGGTGAAATTACATCAGTAAACATAAAACATGTCTTCATGATTCAACATGATTCATCCATGTGTTTGTGATAGTTTATGGATATTTTATTGCAGCAGATTTTAAATTTTCATCGGAAATATAAGATGGCCACAAAGATGACCGCCAAACACTCTCTGGGGACAGTATTTTGAGTCAGGAGCATAAAAATTTCACAAGAATTTAAAAGACACATGGGCTACCCATGATGGATGGATCAAACCAACAGAGATTTTCAATGTGATGCATTATATCTGAATGATCTGAATGAGCTGTAGCTAATAAGAAGATCCCATCTAGAGCTATGCAAACATCGTAACAGTAGTACCAGCTGCATTTGTATAGCACTCTACAAATTGCCTCTCAACCATTAACACACAAACACACACAGAGATCATTAGGAGTAAGTGGGGTTCAGTGTCTTGCACAAGGATACGGCGAGGTTGATAAGAGGAGCTGGCATTTGAAGCGGTCCACCCCAGAGCTGTTATGATCATATTCAGAAAGCGTCTACGCTGAACTGATTCAGAAGGAGTTGATGCTAATATCTGAATTCACCCAGTAAGTTTGACTCTGACTCTGTCCTGTGTGCCTTCCACTTCTCAATCATTGTTTGTAAGACTCTAAAGTTTGCTGTGTCTTTCATTAACTGTCTGTGCCCCCCGCTCGTTGTATCTGCCTCTCCGTCAGTCATTAGCTGCCCCACCCCACCCTCCTGTCTGCTCATTGCGAGTGTGCGTTCTGCCAGCAGTGATCAAGCCCTCCCAGTGTGTCTGCTAATACAATGACTGGAGCTTCTCCTCGTCTCTCTGCTGGTGTTAAATCACTGATACAAGCCGACCAGGAATTAGCCAATTACTGAATTACTGCTCCCCACCATGTCATTTAGCATTTAGCTCTGCAGCAAAATGGGGCTTAAATACGACAGGGAAAGAGAGGGAGTGCTGGGATGATTAGGATGCTGCAGTGTAAGCCCTGCTGTATTTATTAAAGGTTAAAGATGTATTATTGTCATGCATATAATTATTTCTATTATTAACAGTTGCACTGGTCATAACACATGCATCACAAGTTATACTGGTGATACATTCATAATCATTGTACATCAGTAGCTACTGTGTGTGTGTGTGTGTGTGTGTGTGTGTGTGTGTGTGTGTGTGTGTGTGTGTGTGTGTGTGTGTGTGTGTGTGTGTGTGTGTGTGTGGTCAAATCGTAGTATTAGTACAGTAGTTGTAGTCTGATTAAAGCCCCACACTTTAGTTACTGTTGTGACCCCAGTCAATGGTACCATTACAGTTCATGACACTTGTGGCACAATAACTTGTTTTAATGTCAGTCATTTAAACAATGGATACTTCATTTCATGAATAAACCAAGCAGGAACGTCTGTGCCTGTGAAGTGAAGGCAATGTAAAAGTGCCAATAAAAAATGTAGTTCCTTTAAATGTCCACTTGAGGCTGGCTCCAGAAGTGAGTCTCCATAAGTCCCCATGTTCAAATGTCCATCTTCACAGCAGAAATAAACATGTTTACAGCCTGGTACAAAAAACAGTTTTGGTCTCTGTAGCTAATTTCCCCATTCATGACAACTGTACTGAGGGAGAATATATACAACTCATCTGTTCACATTATTTTAAGGCTTAAAGGCTTAAAAAATTGTTCAATTTCCAAAATGATCTTATGTCCAGCTGTGTTTCTGTGTTGAAGACCTTAGAGTAGAAAACACTTCTCCAACCTGTTATAAATCTCCAGCCTTTGTTTGGAGCTTCCAATCAAATAATAATTAAATAAATCACTGCCGCTCTCCAAACAGCACACTCCATTACAGTTACAGGTGTTTTAGTAAGCAGGCGTTGTTCATTCTGCCTCAGCTCCAACAACATTCCACCTCTTTGCCCATGTTTAGATTATCTAGGAGCCAGAGCCACCTTAAATATATATTTAAGCTACATGATATCATGTTTAAAGGTCCAGTGTTTTTTTTTCTACAATAGCCCAGAAGGGACAAACTAAACATTGGCTCCAGATAGGGCCTTTGTTTATTTTGCACTGTAGTTTCTCCCACTAAATCCTGACTAAGACTAACCTACTGGTGATTGATGCAGAAGACATGAACATAAAGAGCAGCCTGGTTCTTAGTGCCACTTCATGCTGACGTAAGCTTGTGTGGCTGCTTGACTTACAGGAAAGTCTTTCAGAATGAGAACTAAACATCGTGGTCTGCAAACCTTATCGTATCTCAGGTAATCAGTTTAAAGCTCCCAAATCCAATTAAAGAGCAGGAGCGTGTGCCTGAAACATTCTGATCAATATCTGGAGCCCCTTTGAGGATTATCTTAGATTTATTACATCAATTATTTTAGGTAAAAAATACCAACCATATACAAAATTTGGTATGCTGTTTAAATATATATATATATATATATATTATTATGATATTGCTGGCATAAATCAGTTTGTTACTTTTGATTTAAAAACATATTTATTTTTCTGAAGTATTCAGATTTTTTATTAAAAATTATGATCTGCTGTGCATACCAAATGGAAGCAGCTGAGGTCATTTATGAAGACTGTTCTTGATTTGTGAAGTTGGCTTCATATTTAAATAAATTACAAGATATGCTTTATGAAGCTTATTACTTCAATTATGTCAACAGATGGTCTGAAGTCAGGACATGTACACATGTACCTGCTGTCTGTATAAAAGCAGTTGTAGTGTTTTCAGTAGTTCTTGTAATATTGCAGGTATCCGCTGTGTATCTGTGTGTCTCCAGCAGTGTCAGTAGTATTCTCAGATATAGTGTTGCAGTACCTGGTGTGTATCCTCTGTCCACAGTCAGGCTGGGGAAGGGCATCGGTCTCAGGCTGAACTTGTTGTGAGTGAAGCCGCAGGAAGGTGAAGGCAGGATACCAGGATACTGAGAGGAGTCCAGAGCCGGCACCGGGATGGCACTGACCACCGCTGAAACACCAAACAGTCAGTAAACCAGTCAGCCACGCAGTGAGAAAGTCAGCAGACACGTCTAGTTTTGAGTATTTCAGTGAAATTAATACCTGAATCATGTCAGAGTTTAATATCATCAACATCATGTTACACAGAAGCACAGGCAGTAAACCAGTGAACACAACGACCTCAGAGAGTTCAAATTGTGACCTTGAGAGGAAACGGCAGGGTGTGAAACTCACACACACACACACACACACACACACACACACACGCGAAGAGATGTGTGTGTGTGTGTGTGTGTGTGTGTGTGTGTGTGTGTGTGTGTGTGTGTGTGTGTGTGTGTGTGTGTCTCTCTCCATCTCTTTCGTCACATCCAGTCGTGCTCAACTGCATTCGATAGGGTGTTTTTCCCTTGTTGCTGCATGTTGATGTAATATTCGTGGACTAAAGTAAACAGTCTACACTGCTGCAGCTCTGCACACACACATCAATCTGCTGAGCCCTGTCCATTATGAATATAATCAGCTTAACCTTAATAAAGCACCACGAAGTAACAGTGTACAAACACGTGTGTCACACAGTCACTCGCTAATGTGGTTCTTTGGCTTATTAAAGGAATAGTTTGACATTTCGGTAAATGTATTCATTGTTACATAAAGCTACAGCAAGCAGCCTGGTTTCATAAAGAGTTACAGGCTGGAACTATTTCTTGGCTGGACTAGTAACACTCCTTGAGCTTTGCCATCATGGTGAAGTTGCCAGGCAACCAGCCAAAATGCATCAGCTGTCTGTCAGTGTCACAGTGGATGTGCTCAACCATAATAGCACATAAAATACTCTTCAGGCCGCACTTACGTGACTTGTTACATGTCATGAAGACACTATTGATAAAAATTTAAGCATGCGTCATTTCAGACTTGCATGAGACGAAGCGGCTGAAAAATTCATCAGCTGCACGTCTGAAACGTCTCTGTGGAACCTGTGAAGACCACTCTGTGCACCGGGGTTCTGTCACGTCCCCTGTTGTGCTTCCATCCTGCTCGTTGGAGGACAAATATCTTTAGTCTTCAACTACTCTGATCTGACAGCCAAAGTCATGTGATGGAACGCAGCATTGCTGCATATTACAAGGTTCCCACACCTTTTTCATGAACAAATTCAAGCACTTTTCAAGCACCTTCAAGCACCATTTTTTCCATTTTTTCAGCACCTTTAAATAGGTAGCCTACTAGTTGTGTTTGCCATGATGGTCATGGGAAGCGCAGCGGTGCCACTGTATGGCATAATAATATGGGTCTAATTAGCATTATTTCATGTGGTGGTAGATTGACTGTTTTGATTTTTAACTAATTGTGAAATTTCAAGCATTTTCAAGCACTTCACAAAAAATTCAAGCGTTTTCACAACCTTGAAAACACTGAATTAAAATTCAAGCATTTTCAAGGAATTCAAGCACCCGTGGGAACCCTGATATTATTATCTTATTTTCATCTATCTATTTTCTGTAACCTCTGTCACGTCACAGCTGCAGCTCAACTTGCATCTGTGTCTGTGGCCATAACCTCCAAATAATACCGGGCATGGATGCGATGGATGTTTCAAACCCCACTGGCTCCGCCGTGGTCCGGTTCAGAGCATGAAGTCAAACACAAAAACGGCATAGAGAATCTGGTTGATTTTCAAAATAAAACATCCTATGCAAACTTCTGATCATAAACACATTAAAAAACAACTTAACTACGTAGCATATTTACAAATTTAGTAGCAGGATAAATGATCAAATCTGACCAAGTAAACAAGGTCTGGCTTCTGACTACGGGTGGACTTGAAGGTCACGCGGGGAACAGACCAAAAGAGAGTCGAGGCTGCGAAGATTTCTCCCCTACCCCAGCTGCACATTATGTCAACGCAAACTTTTCCTCATTGTCCGTTACAGGACGTCTGAATGCGTGTAATAACCTCAATGTAACACACACGCATCAATAAAGCTTTTTCAATTGAATTCTAACTGACTGACAGGAAAGAGACGCAAGAAGAGTTTCCTTCTGCCTCCTGTTCTTTTCAACTACGGGGTCTGATCGTACTGAGCCTGATCAATACTGGGATTGAGTGGAAAGTATTGATAATCTGGAAGCAGCAAGGCTGTGATCAGCAGCTTTAGGAGGTGTGTGTGTGTGTGTGTGTGTGCTGTTTGTTCTTTGCTGTATTTGTGCTGTGATCATTTAAAGAGGCAGGGTCTGATTACAGCAGCCAGATGACCAAAGATGAGCAAGTCAGGTCAATACTGGTATTGATTGATGATATTGACAGTTTTGGTGCAGCGAGGCAGTGAGCTACAGGTTAAAGACAGAGAGAGGGAGAGATGGAATGTCAAATACAAGAGGAGACAAAAACACAGAGCGAGATGAAGAAAGTTTGGTTTTTGGAATTTGAGAGACACAAAGATAAATCACAGCAGAGAATAAAGAAAGAAAGTGACAGAAAATAAAGACAGAGAGACAGAAACAGAAAAACAGATGAGAAAGACAAAAGAATGAATGAATAAAGAACCAGAAGAAGAGGCAGAGGAGGTCAGAATCAGGTGGAAAAGATAAAGAAGGTAAAAAAAGACCAAGAGTGGAGATGATGACAGGGAGAGAAAACAGAAAATGGAGATGACAGATGAATGGATAAAAGATAGATCACAAGAAAGAGATGCAGAAGTGAGACAAACTGATAGAAAGCGAGGGAAGAAAAACACACGGAGGGATAATAACAGGAGGTAGATAAAGAGATCAGGAGGTCTGTCGTCTGCTCGGCAGAGAAGTGAAGAAGCCTGGAGCTGCTTCAGTAGAAACAGACAGTAAGAGACAGAAAGAAAGTGCAGAGCTGCAGGGAGCTTACATTTAACACACCGTCAACTTATCTCAGATCATCTGCAAGATGCTGCAGTGTGGTGACGTTCTCACAACGTTACACCAACAAAAAATCAATCAAATCAGACGAACACTCATTTTATACATCCAGACCTCGTTACCAGTGTTGTGGGTAATGCGTTACAAAGTAATAACTTACAAAGTCAATACTTTTTTCGTGTAACATGTAACGTAATGCGTTAGTTTCGTGCGTTAAGTAACGGGCAACTTTGTTATTTTTTAAAAAAAGTAATCCGTTGCTTTAAGAATTTCTCCGGATAAGGAAAGAAAGATTCCGACTGCAGCCTGCTTTTTTTCAGACAGTACTGTGCCACCTGCACCTGCTGTGATGTTGCGTCTGTGCCCTGCTGACCTATGTTACCTGTGTGTGTGTGTGAGTGTTTTCGAACCGCTGGCAAGATGGCAGAGAGGACAGCTCTTGAATTGTGGAAGTACGCAAATTATTTTCAATTCACCAGCGAAAAGGACAAGAACAACATAACGGAAAAATGCACACTGTACGTTGGTGAAAAGCTTTTGTTGACCACAAAAAATTACACAGCCAATTTCAAAAAACATCTTTTATCCAATGCTGACTGTCTTTCCTGTTGTTGTTGTCCTGCAGAGTTAGTTTGTTTGGATGACTGACGTTATTCATTGTCAGGACTTCTCTGGGCATTTAAAGCAGGCTGTGTGTCTGTGTCAGTTAAGTTACAGTATGTGCGAGGCGCTTCAAACGGCTTCGGAGTACTCAAACGCGTTACTTTTATTCATAGCTGTAACGTAACAGATTACTTTTAATTGGCGGTAACGTTGTAACCTAATTAACTACTTTCCAAAGTAACTATACCCAACACTGCTCATTACACAAAAAACCTGAAGGAAGCAGACCAGCATAGGAAAATTTAAGATAACCAGCATGTGACACACAAAGTTTGAATATATGGAGGAAAAGTTTGAATATATAGAGGGAACGTTTGAATATATGGAGGAAAAGTTTGAATATATGGAGAGAAAGTTTGAATATATGGAGGAAAAGTTGGAATATATGGAGAAAAAGTTTGAATATATGGAGGAAAAGTTTGAATATATGGAGGAAAAGTTTGAATATATGGAGGAAAAGTTTGAATATATGGAGGAAAAGTTGAAATATATGGAGGAAAAGTTTGAATATATAGAGGGAAAGTTTGAATATATAACGGAAAAGTTTGAATATATGGAGGAAAAGTTGGAATATATGGAAGAAAAGTTGGAATATATAGAGGGAAAGTTTGAATATATGGAGAAAAAGTTTGAATATATAGAGAGAAAGTTTGAATATATGGAGGAAAAGTTTGAATATATGGAGGGGAAATTTTAAATATATAGCAGAAAAGTTTCAATATATAAGATAAATCTAAGGCACTGGTGCCATCTTGTGTTTTCAATGTACAATATTATTCCTTATAGATTCTGCAAGAAATATGACTATGATAAATATATAATAAACAGATAATAAACACCATAATGCTGGTATGCATATTCAACACCATGAAGGTCATTTTTGAATAAGTAAACTTATTCATATAGTAAACCATGCAGTATATACCTTTTATAAATAAATACAATGAAAATAAAGCGTTTTAAAAAAATTTCATGAGTTTTGAATAACCTTTACAAATATACTTTGTTTATTACAAATGTATTATGATTATTTTTGTCTTTTTATGTTTTATTAAAATTAAAAATAAAATGACCCTGTAAACTATCTGATAATGGAGGTTTTAATAGTGCAAAAGTTCTTAAAATGGATCCACAACAATGTCTTTAATTTTTGAATGAGATATTGATGTTTGACTCACACTGCTCTCTCCTGTACATTCCTCCGGTGACACACTCTTTTGTCATCAGGACGACATCATTCTTTTTATTTTTATCTAATAGCTTTTACTGTCCGTATTGTTGATTTTTGTACGGGCCGCAAAGACTGCAAAGTCATGGCTCAGGTGAAAAATGACCTAAGTTGGAGAGGAAACGGAATGAAGAAGTCCTCCAGACTGAACTCTGACAAAAGGATCAGATGAAAGAAAAGTGAAAAACACTACAGGCACCGGAAAGAGAGAAAGACACAGATCAGAGTAGAGGACGGGTCTGTGTGTTGGCAGAGAGAGCCTGAAGGGTATTCCTGTTTTACTGTGACCCACATATAACACACACACACACACACACACACACACACACACACACACACACACACACACACACACACACACACACACACACACACACTCATGAAAACACACAGGAGAGCTTGCCACATGTGAGAAAAAACGAGCCACATGCTGACTCACACTCCTGACAAAAGCAGACAGCACTGAATCCTGGTTGTTCCTGTTCGCTGTTTGTTACAGCTGCAGTAAACAGAAGAAGAATAAGAAAGGCAGAGAAACAAGGACACGAGTCCTTAAAGACTGGGAGTGGAATAATTACGATGTGAAACTTTCAGCTCAGAGTGAAGTGACTGAGCACACACTCCGCAGAGAGAGGAGGCAGTAATTAGACGATGTGTTTCCACAGACGAGAAACTGGTTCACGGATGTGTCGTGGTGTCGCCTGCTGTTCTCGGAGATCCTGCAGATGTTCTATGTCAATCTGCCAATGGATTGAGGGACTTTTACACAGAGTCATTTATAGACAGCTACAACCAGCATGAACTTCACCCGCAGTGTGACGGAGCTGCAGGTGAAGATGATGAAGGTGAGACACAGCTGGGACCTGTCCTTCAAATGTGGCTTGACTAATTAAAGATAACACATCCTCATCAATCTAAAATGATCTGATTTGGTTTGATTTGTTAGGGCTGCAGTCCTATTTTGAAATGCCAGCAGAGTATGGACTGGGACAATACATTTATGGACATATTCTGAATGTTGTGGTTTGTTACAAGTGTCATTTTGCCACTTCACAATACTCCCGGTTTACACACTTCAACTATACTGATAATATTTTATATTAACATATTGTGCAATATAATATATAATAGTTATGTAATAGCTAGAATGCTGTATTAAAGTGACATCCTCAACGTCCTCTTTGGTCTCTTCTCCTCTGTCATTATGTCCAAAGAGACTGCTGAGCCCCAGTTACATTGCCCACTTGCCAAGCTCTGGTTACGGCATGACACAAGCATTTATACTGTAAAACTAACAGCACTTTGTCCTCACAGTTTTCTAGGAGACCTGTAGACAACCAGAACTTTGTGGGGGTGGAAGGCCAGTTTTTCTTGACAGATTTATTGAACTTTGAAGACGATGTCAGCCACTTCAGCTGTTATTGAAAAGACAAAGGGATGCTGGAGGAGTATATTTTATAACCTGAAGATTTACTGTTCATTTTTATGGAAATTCAAAGAAATCTTTTCCTGAAATGATCCAATACGATCAGAGATATTACACAGAGAGTCTCACGGGACGCAGTGACCTTTAAGCTAAAGGATCATGGGAGTGATTGTAGCTTTGACAACCATGTTTTTGATTTAAAAAATGTCAATAGGAGTAGATTATTTAAAAATCATGCTCATTGTCTGGAAAATGAGCTGCATCCTCTTCATGACCGTGAACAGGGCAGATTCAAACATGAAATGATCTGAGAAAAAAAATCTAATAACAAAGGAATAAATGAAACCAGGACAACTTGCATGTGGTTTCACATTCTGGTTATACTGTTATACATGTATTTGTGTGAGTAATTGTGTAACACAGTCTCACAGGGTTGCTACAAGTGTCGATGAAGTCTGTGTTCTTCTGCTGTTTCCCCTTGTCATTTTGCATGTTTGGGGTGGCGTGGTGATGCAGCACTGGCACCGAAAGAAGGTTGCTGTTTCGAACCTCAGCTGGTTCCTTTCGTGTGGAGTTTGCATGTTCTCTTCGTGTCTTTGTGGCTTCTCTTGGTGTACTCCGGCTTCCTCTCACAGTCCAAAGCCATGGCCATACCAGGTTAATTGGTGACTATAAATTCCCCATGGGTCTGTATTTGAGTTTCGCGTCTAATCTAAATATCGGTAAAGACGTGGATCAGCAGCAGACCTGAGGTGGGCTGAATGACGCCTGGGTGCTTTAATAAGCTATCCCTAACGGCCTGTTAATACGGCCACTTATGGAGATTGACTCGCCTCTGCAGCCTGTCTCAAGCGGCCGCTCGAGGAATTACAGTTTTTAGCACTTCCGCATTGGCTTCATTTCCCAGCACTGGAAGTTGCTGCTTGGTTGTACCCCACCTCTTGCCCAATGTCAGTTGATATCCCTGATAGGTGTAAGCGATTACTGAAAATGGATGGATTGATATTGCATGCTGGTTTCTAGTCGTTCTCTGTGTGTGAGGGCCATGTCCAGCTGCCCCCAGTCTTCAGTTTCTTTTTTTGGATTAGGCCTGTCTGTCTAGACCGGAACCTCATCTGTCTCCCAGTCACCACACCCTCATTACCCCCAGAAAACGCCCCCAAGCTGTGCCATCATCATCTATCTCTGTGACAATAAACTCTCTTCAGCTGATTGATGATGATCCGTGTTTGCATCTAGGTTCAACAGCTCTGCTTTAATAACAAGTCATCATTTAGGCTGATGATAAGATGTCTGTGCCTTAACCACTGCAGCACTGTCACGTCACACAGCAGATTTATTTTCAGCGCTGATTCGTGATGTTTTAGAAGGTGGAGGCCATGAGAGGGTAAAGGCAGGATTGTTCTGCAACAACTTGGCGCTAAACTTTTTCACAATTCATCATGTGTTTGTGGAGAAATAAATGTAGCTCAATACTCCAAACGTATGAGCGTGAATAGTGTTATTAGTGAACAGTGTCACTGCTCAAGATTTTTCAGTGATCTGGACATTTATAAACCGATACACAATTCTGCTCTTTCTTCTCACTTTTATTCTTCATCTCTCCTCAGCAGCTTGTCCTCCTCCCCTCAGATGTTCTTGCTCTGCCCTCTGCCCTGTGAGTCCTTTTGAAGGAACATACAGGCTAATTATCAGTGTGAGTGCGTGGCTGTGAGTGTGTTATTCATGTGTGTGTTCTCTTCTCCCTTTGACTTCACTTCTGCGTTTGCATGAAAGACTTTTTATATCTTGAAAACTCCGCCATGAGAGAGAGGGATGAACTGTAATCACCACGGATATGTCACATGACATCCCATGCAGCAGTGTTCAGTTGATGTTGAGTTTGGTTCTGGATGCAGGAATCTGTGCAGGCATTTACTGAGAACTGAAAAACAGTCCTTACAAAGGATCACATGGAATTTACCACCCATGAAACATGTTACATGTGATTAAAGCCCTTCTGTACCATAAACTAACCGACTTTAAATCATTTTGTAATCAGGTGAATGATGTCTCTGTCTGTAAGTTTGTTCTCACACCATATAACTTAAGTTAGCACTCTTTACGTCACTAAGTCACACACCACCAACTATTTCACTGATTTTGGTGAAACTGGATAATATTTTATGGAGAAAATGTTTTCTAGGGCTGGTGTCGTGTCAGAACTGGAGCTGGGCAAGTAGACAATGGAACCAGACTCAGCATCCTCTATGGACATAATGACAGAGGCAAAGAGACCCAAGAGGACGCTGATGGAGGAAGCTAAGAAGAGGAAATGAGCAAGCAAGAACGACAAGAATAAATCTGGGACTGATTTCTAGAGGTTGGTGAGAGCTTGGTGAAATAAAAGGCTGAAAGACAGACTCCGAGCTGGGCTGACTGCTGTTGGACTAGTCAGTAATATTAGCTGCTGCTGTGTCTGCTGTTGGTGACCTGGTTGATGATTGGCTGTTAGCAAAGCTGTTGCAAGTTTTTGATCATATGTAATGTAACCATACAAATACACGTGTACAGCTGTCCATATTATATATACATATATAAGTGGAGTGTCGCTTTAATTCATGTTAAAAAGGCACATATGATCTTGAGTTATTTCACAGGTGAAAGTAATGATGGCAGTAAACAATGCTGCTTAGCACGTCATTGTGCTGAAAACCTTTGTACAAAGAAAAGTTCAGTTAAAGGAGTTCCTCCAAACACGCACACGAAGCTGTGTTACTTACGTGTGTTGCTCGGCTGTGAGTCCATAGGAATCATCATCTTGCCTCGTGTTCCCCTCCTGGCAGCCAGGGAGCGCTCCAGAGTGGAGATACTACTGGACGCCTCATCGGCGTCAGCTCCTGAAACATCAGAGCGTTCAAACATCAAAAACAGGGATTCAAACATTTTCTCCCTCTTCTCTAAACACTCAGAGAGAGCTAAATAATGTTTCCTACTGGAAGGTATAATTTATATATTGTTAATACATTAGAATAAGGCTTCGTTACACAGCTAATTTAACTGAGCCTCATAATGGAAATACATGAATCAGTTAGTAGTAATAGCAATGGAGAAAAGAAGAAATTATAAAATCATTTTTAGTTTTAGTGCTCAATACTGTGGAGGTTTGCTATAACCAGGCAATAGACAGACAGGTGAACCCTAATATGAAATCTGCATCTATAAAAAGATGCAAATCAAAGTTATTAAGCAGCAAAAAATTAATAATGAAATCAAAAAACAGGGCACTTGTTTTTCTTAAAAGCTCTGAGTCAAATTATGTTGTGTTCTATAAAAACAAAATCTAAGTTAACACAATTAATTAAGCAAGGTTTTATTTAATTGTTATTGTGCATATTTAAATAGAACCATTTCAATAACAAAATAAATGAATGAATCCACATCCTTCCCGTACCTGAGTGGCTGCTCTTGCTGCCCATCTGGCTCTCTGATTGGCTATGTGCCACCTGGGGTAGGTCCTGGCAGGACTGGATGGGCGAGTCGTGTCCAGAGGGGGCAACACTGGGAGCTTTCTCCATGTTCTTCATCTCCATCTCCTCGTGGTGGATCCAGAGGTCAGGCGGTCGCAGGTCCTTCTGGCTGCCCTTTCTCTTATTGGCGCTGTGGCTCGCTCTCTTCCTGCAAAGAGGACCAGAAACAGGAAGTCAGGACAAATAGGAAGGAGGGCAGACATGATGTTAAAGAGAAGGGACTGAAGAACTGATGTAAGTGGACGACACAGGGCGGATCCCAGGTGTGTATTCTTTATTCATTATTTGCATCTGTATTTATTAATATTCTGGCTGTGTCAAGAATTTGATATGTTGTCTTTTGCACACTGGAAATGATTTATTTGGCTAAATGTTTCAGGGAAAAATTAAAATGGGCGATGTAACTTACATTGAACCGACATTATCAGCTTTACGTGAATGAATGGAAATGACCATAAATGATGTTGAAGTGTATCTGGCTGACAGACAGACTGTCCTCTCTGACTTTAATCATTCAAGTTCAATGAAAAGATCTTTCTAATAAATGATGAATGTTGTTTGTGGTCTTTTGTTGTTGAGCTACAGCTAACAGTGCATTTATATTTATTGATGTATCAGATCAGTCAGATCAATAAGTGATATTCAAACAGTGGCATGTCAGCTGGTTGAAGATTTATGTGAAGGCTGCTCTTGTGTATCCTCACGGCTCATCGGAGCAGAAATAAGAGCTTTGGAACGTCAATAATGACTTCTGGAAAAATCAGAGATTTGGGACGCACCCACAGTGAACTATGGCTGGACTGCATTTCGTGTCTCTAGACAACACCCTAAAATCCCTGCAGTGCATTAACACACCTGATCATCAGAACCATGACAGAAATGTTTGCTGCAACAGACAGGAAGGAAACACAGGGTGCATCAAGGAGGACTGAAAGAAAATGAACACGTCCATTCTGTTCACACTACACTACTGCCATCACACAGATGAATGAGCCTTACTTCCTCTGCTGGGCGGAAGATCGGCGGGTGCATATGAGCGCCACGATGACGACGACCACCACGGTGACCGCTCCCACAGAAACCACGATGATGACCAGAAGGTTGCTATTCTTCTGAGGCGTGGCGCTGCCGTGGGGCGGTCGCATCTGACCAATGGGATTCTCTGAAAAACATAAAAGTGGAGGTAAGAAGATATGTAACACTGAGTTTCCTCTTAACTGAGGTAAGGGTTTGAGGTTTATGGAGGTCTGTGGCTGCCAATAATAAGATGAGTCATTTTAAAAAGTGATTTTTGAGTGTTAAAAATTTAAGTCAAATTATTCATCATGTGTGATGCCTTTAGGACAAAATTCAAATCCACATTTTAAAGGGCCAGTGTGTCGGATTTAGTGCCATCTAGTGGTATATTTGCAGACTGCAACCCCCTCACCCTGACACTCCACCGGACACGGACACAAATGTGACGTTGTTTGCTTGCTCAGATACATTGATACATTGACTAGAACGGCAACATATCGCTGCTCCAGCTGCGGCGACCGCAGCGCACACACAATGCTGCAAAACGCACAAAAACTTGCAGGGTTTAGTTTGGGCTACTGCAGAAACAGTTTCTACAGTAGCTGTGTCGTCTGTAGGTATAAAAATATGATTCCGAGGTAACAAAATCATAACGATTCCCTTTTTCAGGTGATTATGCACTAATAAAAACAGAGTTATGAATATTCCATTTCATGTTCAGTTTAATTCTCATTATGGCGGAGTAGAGTATTGATTTTATTGGAAGTCACGCTGCTTTGAAAGCCGACATTTATTACTCTGACATTTTGATTCAAGACTTAAATGAATGATTTCTTGTTTATCCAAACTGTGATGTTGATTTGCATTTCCAAAGGTTTAAAAGACGAGAAGCAGCAGCGCCGAACCATAAATAATGCATTTTATTTCTATGATCCTGTTCATCCACCTTATTTAAGTCTTTTAATCACTATAATCACTGCAGTCTATTATGCTAAATAAAAAAGACTATTTAACCAAAAGCAACCTTTCGGATACAAAGACGCAGCTACAAAATAAAAGACAATGAAAATGAAAATGAAACCCAAAGTGCTTTCACTGGACTGACAACACAAAGCTGCTGCTGCTGCTGTGCCAATCAATACACAATGTGTGTGTGTGTGTGTATGTGTGTGTGACTGAGAGAATGAGTGTATGACAGGTGTAAAGGGAGAAAGGGGAATTGATGACACGCTCTGTCATTCATTAACTCGAACTTGGAGCAGAGAGAGAGAGAGAGAAAATAGGAAACGCGGGAATAGCATGAAGTCTGGGGGGAGAGGAAGAGGAGAAGGGAGAGGAAGAGGGAGAGAAGTCAGGGGGTGAAAGGGTGGAAAAAAAGATGATAGAGATGCCTGAGAGGAGGAAAAAGAGCAGAATGGTGGGAGGAAGAGAGGAGAAAATGCATCAGAGGGAGGCACTTCCTACCTCCTTCACCTCCTCTCTCCCTCTCTTTCTTTCTCTCTCTCTTCAGTCGGTCATCTCTCTCAATGAAAACCACAATCCATCACAGCTCACAGCTGCAGCACAGGGGCCATAATATCACTTTTTTTCTTTTTTTGTTTGGAGCTAGATTTCATCATCTTATATATATATATATATATATATATATATATATATATATATATATATATATATATATATATATATATATATATATATATATATATATATATATAGAAAAGGGGACTCTTTGCTCAGGTTTTTACTGGTTTCATGGTGGAGCTGAAAAAAAATCAAATGGGGTTCTGGGGTGTCATTTAGCTCAGTTGGTAGAGCAGCCGCCCCCATCTACAAAGGCTCAGTGGTTGCTGCGGTGGCCCAGGGTTGGAATCCGACCTGTGACTTATTCCTGCATGTCATTCTCCATCTCTCTCTCTCTCCACATTCCTGTCAGTCTTCAGCTGTCTCTGTCAGATAAAGGTCCAAAAAATATCTTTAAAATCAAAAGGGGTTCTGTGAGTTGGATGGATGGACTGACCGACTCATCGCTCTGTTCTGTAATGACACAGTTATTATTAGCTCATCGTCAGGTCAAAATATTTTACCTCTTGTAATGTAATGATGATGATTAATGCATCATCAGTTGCTGCTTTGTTTTGTCCATTGTTGTGTTGTTGTTTTTTAATTTGTACGTCCATTTAAGAGTACATATATATATGAACCGAGTGGATAGATGTTTGAATTTGAGATGCCAGACATTTTAAAATTAATTGAGAAAAAAATAAATTATTGTTTTATTTGTAGAATAAAAATGCTCCTTAAATATATGCAGGATCTAAATATGTGGACGTGCCAAAACTGCAGTTCAGCCACTTGAGGCTGGCTCCAGAGGTATGTCAGTCTCCATAAGTCCCCATGTTCAAATGTCCAACTTCACAGCAGAAATAAACATGTTTACAGCCTGGTACAAAAACAGTTTTGGTCTCTGTAGCTAATTTCCCCGTTCATTACAACTGTACTGAGAGTGAATTTATATACAACTACCCTGTTCAAATGATATTAAGACTTTAATAGTCTTAATAGACTTTGAAGTTATGCAGAATTAAGAGCGTGTCTGCTTTACTTGACAGGTAGATGCTGTCATAGGTGGCTTGTTTGAGAAACCAGGCTTCATTCAGCCCATCTTAGCTCCACCAGTGCTCCACCTCTTTGCCCACTTTTAGATTAGCTGGGTGGTGGCACAGGCAGGACTGCCAAGAAGGCAACAGTCAAAGCCACCAAACTAAGCTTAACAACAGCTCTTTAGCTGGGGTGACATCATACACACAGAATCCATGTTTTATGGGCGGGCAGAGTGACACGCAGGAAGTCAGTCAATTTAGGAAACTTGAAGAATTTGGAAAGTTGCCATTTTCTATCTTAACGATACAATATTTTAGTATTTACTTTTGTGGCCCCATTTAGTTTCAGTTTTGGCCCCACAAGCACTTAAGGCAAATTTGTGATTTGGAGCTATGTGCAAATTAGATTGACTTGATATTTCAACCATATCAATAAAGAAGTTTGGAAAAGTTTCTGTCAAACTGTCCAAGAGTTAGAGTCTACCTCCATGCTTATGTTTTATGTCCACAGAAGAAGAAAGAAAGAAGACTATTGCACAACTTAATGTTGAAATATGGGCGAGATGGGCTTTAGTTATAAGAGATTTAAATCAAAGCCTACGGACGTGATTGGATAAGGGTTAAATGAATAAATTAGACCTCAACCACATTCCCTAGAAAGTCATTTTTTGCCAGCTGAAATCTGAAACACACACCTCCTCCTATATCACGCTGCCAGCTACCCACTCTGTCTCTTTACGTAACTGCCCCTGAGTTCAAGATGAATCATCAAAAATATGTTTATGTCTCACAGGAAGAGAAAAGAGAGGCTTTTAAAAGAAATACTCAACAATATTTGTTAACATATTCAATATATGGATGGAACAAGAGAAACATGAACACAATAATGGAATGTCTTTGATTATAGTTGACCCACTTTCAGGTACAGGTCACACTGCTACTGTATGGCTTGACTTGAATAGAACATTATATTACCATATTCATATAATATTATTAACAATGCTTTACTCTGACCAGGGGCTGTAGCTGACACTGAGTTCATGTATTTGATAATTTGGGAATCTGTCAGTTTTAATGCTACGAAACTGGGTATTTACAGGACTCTTTATATTCAAACTTAACTTCTATCATGAAGTTTAAACCCTGCATCTGTAAAGGGGACAGAGCAGCACAAAGGAGGTGTGGTATGAGATTAAAACGATGGCAGGCATGCCTCAGCAGTCCAGGGTTGTGGCAACAATCTGCACTTATCTCTTTCCTTTTGCTTCTGTAACATCCAAATTTCCCCACCGAGGGCCAATAAAAGTTTCTCTTATTGGAATAAATACCTGTAAGCAGACGATTCTGAATTTGATTCCTGGTAGTTCGGAGATAGCCTTCAGAGTGGCTTTCTGTTTAGAAATAAGTTTCTCTGCACTTGTACATTTCCTGGGCAGTTTCCTGGAGAGATTTAAACTAAACAAAAAAAAACTTTTTGAAGGACCAGTGTATAAGATTTAATGGCATCTAAAGGTGAATACCCCTTGCTTCACCCGCTCCTTCCTAGCGTGAAATGAGAAACTAAGTAGCCATAAAACTTGCAAAAAGTTGATTTGATTTGATTTGACCAGGGTCCAACATTGCAGACTCTGTGAAGGAGGACCACAACATCTGTACAAATAAAAGGATCAACAATTCTTATTTTCGAAGGAGTGTATGAATATTACATTCCATTTCTGCCACAATCTGTGAATAGAGCCATGCAAATGTTACCGTGAAGAAGAAAAATACAAAAGCCGTTGACGAATGCAGTGACTGATAAGAGCATCAGCTGACAGAGAGGAAGTCTGATGATGATAACAGGAGCATTAACAACCTCTGCTGAGATGCCCTTGAGCACAGCACTGCACCGCTCCAGCGGCTCAGTGACTGTGGAATAAATCAGAGAAGCTCTGAGCAGCTTAAAGCCACACAACAATATCAACAAATCAGCACATGGGCAACAGGTAGTGAGGAAATCCTCACAAAGCACCAATGCTGGCTAATTTTCCATGATCTCTAATTTGTCTGTATACACTCACTTTTGTGCGAATGTGAAGCCACGTCCTGCAGAGAGGAGGAAGATGTCTGTTATACCTTAACAGCTAAGTGAAAATTCAGAGTAGGGTTCAAGGGATTAAGAACTCTTTTGAACACCCAGTTCTTTGCTTAAAGCTGAGATATATTAAACTTTAAATGATTGAGTGGTATGAAGCTCTCATCTCTGACAACAGCCACCTCCTCTGGAGGAAACGAGGAGAGGATGAACCATCGTGAATGTGTGTGTCAGCAGCCAAACTGTGCGACACGCAGACTTCCAACCTGCTCAGATAGTGAATCGGAACCGCCGGCTGGATCAGATCACAGAGTCCTGTGCGGGCGATCAAGGTGGAGATGTGCAGAGCTGTGTGACCTGGTGGAGGGAGTTGGAGGCGGATCTTCTCTGTAGGTCATCTTTCAAGTGAGAGGAAGCTCCATGACATAAAGGACGACACCGCGTTAAAGCTGAAATACGGCAGAGCTGATGAACGAGGCATCGCCCCTGCTGACCCACCATAAAGCTAGAGGAGGGCGGAGGTCACAGAGGACGAATTTATGAATGCCTCCGGCAGCAGCAGCAACAACGCTGACAAAATGTCCATCCACAGACACACACACACACACACACACACACACACACACATACACAGTGCTCAAGTGTCCTCCACTGAGGCTCTGAATCACTGCCAGCTACAGACCCTGACCTTTGACCTCTCTGCAGGGAAGAGGTAACAGTTTTTCGTCATAGAAATGAGGGGAGACAGTTATGGTTATGGCCGCGATTTGTATTATTAGCAATAACTTTAGCTTTAGCACTAGTTTCAGGGGTATTAATAGCAGCTGTATTACTGATGGCATGAACACCCCTTCAGGATTAGTGTATGTACAATTAGAATAAATATTAGCAGAAATTAGCATTTAATATTCAATTAGAATTATTGTTAGCATTTGCTTGAATATTATAACGTTAGAATTAGCATTTTTGTACAAGCTTATCATATATATAAGAATATATCAGTGTTATCAGTCATCCTGAACCTCTCTCTCTCTCTCTCTCTCTCTCTCTCTCTCTCTCTCTCTCTCTCTCTCTCTCTCTCTCTCTCTCTCTCTCTCTCTCTCTTTCTCTCAAAACAAAGCACACTATCTGGGCTACTAAAAGCAGGTCTCTGTGGAGCCGTGGCTCCGGAGGAAAAGCGGGTCCACTAATCAGATGATTGTTGGTTCGATCCCCAGCACCTCCTCCAGTCTCCTCCTTGGGCAAGATACTGCTGTTAGTAGCAGCAGTGACTTCATTCCTGTACCTAGTTAGGCCTATATTCTTAATGTAACCTAAATGTAATGTTGTGATTTCACAGTCAAATGAAGGCACAGGAAGAATCCTCAGACAGGCCACCAAAACAAGTGAATGCAAACTGAAGGCAGAGCATGAGAAGGAAAGTGGGAATGAAACTTCTTGAGAGACACCAGATGAACAGATGTAACCTCTGAGAACAAGACAATGTGTAATTCAACATTTGATTTGTCTATCTGCTCTGTCCTCTTCATGAATTTCATATTTATATTGAGCTTTTTCTGTTGTTTTGTTGCTTATATTTATATGTGTGTTTATTCTATATATGTATTGTATATATAGCATGTTGTCCAGTATACAGTCATCATATCTTCTAAATAAGATCTGCTGCAATTAATTGTCTTTTCTGGTTGTGTGATCAAAATGGATCCTGTTTTTATTACCACTGACACTAGTCTGACTTTTCAGCTTACGACTGCTCCGCACCAGCATAAAAGGATGGTGCACTAATTCTAACCATAAGTGGATCTATTAACTTTTATTTCTAAGTCAGACGACACTTTCTGTTGCCCCCCAACTTCTGTTATTACTCTATAAGAGCACAGTCCAAGCTGTCATCCTCTACAGTTCAACCTGCTTCTACAGTATAACATGTTAACTATCTCAGATAGGAACACACTGACACACATCACACACCATCTCCCCACCCCCAACCTCTCAGATCTCAACAATACAGCCATTACACGCAGAGCACTCAGTATAGCACACGACCTCAGCCACCCCCTTAACTCATCATTCGTACGTTCATGCTCTATACCATCTCCTGCTATAGAATCCCTAAACAAAGCACCAGGGTAACCACCATAGGGGTTGCTACGCACAGGACAGGGAGGGTTTAAATGTGCTGCATTGAATGTATATTCTTGTTGCTGTGTTGTGGTGTCTCTTTGTATCTTGTACTGAATATATGTATGTATGTCTGAAATGCATGTACAGGCTGCAGAAACAACTCTCCTGTAAAGGACAAAAAAGTATCTGTGTACACCCAGCTGTTCGCTCTCTGCAAGTTTGATATTCTTTGTTGTATTGATATATTAGAAGTCAGAAGCTTCCTCTGTCACTGTAATATTCATCAGTATTATTGTTTCTGTTTTTTTGTCATTATATTAAAAGCAGCAGACATATGCCTCCACACAAATTTAAATCTCTTCCACAATAAAGATTATTATTTTCTCCAGTTTGTAACAACACTGATTGTTGAAACAGAAAAATCTAATTAATTTCTGCTGCCGGTGGCGAACGAAACAAGAAACAGGAAGGAAGACGCTAATGGACTGCAAATCAGCGATGTGAGGCTCCTTGTCAGGACGCAGCCAGTCATTAAGTTCAGACGTTGCTGAGCCGAGCGATCAGAGACAACATGTGAGTCGCTCTGACGATCTGATGACACTGCAGAATAACACACACACACACACACACATTTGATCGGCTCAGCTCCCAAGAGATTTGTTCTCATTAGAGTATCAAATCCGATAATGAACCCAAATGTAAATCTCCTTTGTGACAGTCGGATTCAGTCAAGCAGAAGGACAAAAGTGTGTGTGTGTGTGTGTGTATGTGTGTGTGTGTGTGTGAGAGTGTGTTACCGTTGATGCTGCTCCTGTCAATCGGGTTGGTGTCCGATGGCCAGTAGCCGTGGTCTCCGCCTCGACCTGGAGGGTGAAAAAATAAACAGGAACATCAGGAAGGAAGAAAAAAAAAGTCAGAGAAAATTGCAGAGGTGAAGCAGAAGAACAGCCATTTTATAGATGGAACAGAGAGACTGGTTCCTTGTTAGGAAAGAAATTACCTTGTTAAGATGGTGCACACACACACAAACACACACACACACATACACAGGCAAAAACACACACATCATATGTGTGGAGTTCTCAGTGCATTTAGTCCAAATCTTTAAGTTGCATCCACCTGCTGGGAGAAAGGACTTGCAGGCATCTACCTCACCGACTAAAGATGACAAAAATGGATTGCAAAGAACTGCCCTCGAGCCTCAGACCCACATGGAATAAATGTCTCATTCACTATGTGGCATTCCATTTTTAAGAATTTGCATCACTAATATCGATTAAAGAAGGAACTGCTGCTTCACTGTGGTGCCCTGTAAGAGGTCATAGATGGCAAAGAGTAAACCTGCTGAGGTCTCTTCTTTAACAAACTGCCAACAATCAGCAGAGGCGGGAGTGTGTTTTAGCACCCTGTCGGTTTGTTTATTAGTCAAATGTTCAAATTTGAAGAGGAGGGCCGCGCACACAGAGCTGTTTTTGTGCAAAACGCCATTCTGCTGAATCACGGCTCTGTGTTTTTCATCGCAGTCACACCAGAGCTCATGTACAATTCTAAGCTAAATTAGCCTGATAGCTCCTATAGAGGCGATCACACTGTTAAATCAGGCTGAATCAACATAATGGTTTTGTCCAGAGTCAAAGTGAACAAAATCATAGGCTGGATTTCTTACAGATTCAAAGAAAGCTCACCACAGGCAATCAGTTAGTTTGGTTTCAACATCAAGGTCAAATAAATCAAGAAAATAGCATGAAGCAACAACATCAACAAAATCCAAGACATTTCCAACATGTAGTGGTAAAACAAATTAAGTTTTCAATGAAGAATACGTTTCATATTTTTGTGTATATGCAGATTAAACATCACTCTTAAATATGAAACTGAACTACTGTGTCCCTCCAGCTGTTCATCTGAGGCTACGTCACTACTGTGATGTCTTATACACACGTCAAACTGGCCACAACCACTCCACATTACAATCAGTCTGATTAAGATCTACATCCACATGACCTGATCTGGTTCCTGTTGTTAGAGAAACAAACAATCTAAGCACTGTAGGTGGGATTAATAATGAATGTGCCACTAGCTAATTACGTACACACACATGTGTGAGGGAATAGAACTTTTTCATTCACCCAGGGTCGGGCTGCGATGGCAGCAGGTTTAGCAGGGCGCTCCGGAGGTCCTTCTCCTCAGCAACACATTCCAGTTTTTACTGGGAGATCCTGAGGTGTCTACACATAGATAGTTACACACTAAGGCTGATACTATTATATACAAGACATATGGTTTACATCAAGGTACTTGGTTTGTCATCTATTGTTATCTTAAGGCCATCTGGACTTTGAGGTAACTTAGAGAGAAAACTGATTTGGGTCCCAAATGGTGTTGTCTCCTGTTCCTTATTTCCTGAAGAAGAGATCAGATCAATAGATCAAAAGGGCCATTTGTTGGGGTATCCTGGGAAAGGAGTCTCTTCTCTTTCCCTGTCCTTTTATGGCACAAGGGTTATAAACGTTGTTTACTTGAAATGCATGTTCTGGAAGCTCATCATGGTATATAAGGGCTTGCCCTGTTTAGTTCGGGAGGGTTTTTTCATTATCCGGCCAGAAGCCCTCCAAGTACTTGTACTTGCTTCGACACTGTGCTTGTTGTAATAAACTTGTTATATGACTATGACGGTGTCGGCGGAGTTTCTCTTCAAACATCTTCATCTGCATCACCACCGTAGATACCACAATCCCAAGGCATTGCCAGGCTAGATAGGATATATAGTCCCGCTAGCGGGTTCTGGGTCTGTCTAGGGGTCTCCTCCCAGTTGGATGTGCCTGGAAAACCTCCAAATAAAGGCGCCCTGATGGCATCCTAATCAGCTGCCCGTGAAGCAGCAGCAGCTCTACTCTGAGCAACCTCCAGATGTCCGAGCTCCTCACTCTATCTCTAAAGCTGAGCTGAGACGAGGCCACTCTGCAATCGCATTCTTTCGGTCACCACCCAAAGCTCATGATCATAGGGAAGCATTTCACCATTTTCCCACAGAGAACCACGGCCTCAGACTCTGGGGCTGCTGACTCTTGTGAATACAGCGGTCTCCCTAAATTGGAATGGATGAATTAAACTTTTCAGAGTCCCATGAGATTTCAGTCAGCATTGTCACACAGTCCTGCTCACCATGATGTATAGAAAGATGCGGGAGAGAGACACATTGCCTTGCTACACAACCTCCACATCAGTACTCACAGTGGAAACAGTTCACAGAGAACAACTTTCTAAACGATTTGTGACCAACATCTTACTATAAGAGTAAAAGAGTGCGACTGATCCCGCATCAGATCCCAGATAGGCTGATGTGGGGAAGCTTTTGTTGTAGGGGCGGGGAAGCGAGATGCATTTGCATCCCTGGATGAGGAAATCAGAGGCGGATCATCATAGAGGCTGTCAGAGAACAGAGAGAGGGAACTGATCAAATCTCCACAGTGTCACACCCATCAGAAAAATCTAAAGGCCTCCACATCTCAAACGGATTTAAAGGCGGACACGATACATAATTCTCCCTCATTTTAAAGCTCCTTCATCTCCCAGCATGCTGCAGAAACCAGCTTGTTTAAAGCTGGATTTCTGAAAACACACACACACACACACACACACGCACACACACACACACACACACACACGCACGCACGCACACACACACACACGCATGAATTATGTTTGTCTTTGAGTGTGCATTAAACAGTGTGTAACATCTCTGTGTGTGTGGTGTGTGTGTTTGTTTACTGTGTAAGGGCCACAGTAACAGGGCTAAACATCAATCTTCCTCCTCCCCTGACAACACTTGTGATTTATATGGAGACAGACTGCAGTGTGTACATGTGCACACACACACACACATATGCACACAGACGTACCCATCCACACATCTGTCAGTGACAAACAGCACCATTTAACACCTTGACACTAGAGCTGAGTCTCTGTGGTTCAGCGTCCTGAACACCTGAATCGCTTCACTGCGCAGAGGTCCAGCTGCACGGCGCCGAATCCCCACAATGCATCTGTAGCAAGCACCTTGAAGTGTGTGTCACATGGTGGCGGATGCGGTTAGCATGCTGGTATTAGCATTTACTGGTGAAATCAGCACCACCTCGGTCTCTCACTTGCTGATGATGCACTGCTGTTGGTTTAGGTCCAGCATGCACTGCAGCAGTCTGCTGGTGTGTGCATTTCTGTGCATGTCATTAGAACAGCGCAACAGCTGCCCGTTAGTGAGTCAGCTCGTTTATGAAATGAGACAGAATGCAAAGTGAAGCAAAGTGAAAAAGTTTGTGCCGTTCATTAGCATCCCGTCGCCCTCTCGCTCGCTGCAGCTGATGAATGGAATCAAGGAACAGAGTGTTAATTACGCCTGTGTTCATTTGATGAACTTAAATATGGTAAACAGCTCTTCCCCATCACCTCTTATTTGTCTGCATTAATAATTACAGAAACTCTTCTTCCTCTCTCGCTTACTCACTCGCTCTCTTTTTATGTCTCTCCGTCAGAGGAAAAATGTTTTCCGCTGTGTAATTAACAACTGACTTTCCTTCAGTGTAATGAGTCGGGCTTGTTTTCATAAGATGAAAAATAAATCAATTAGGAAGAAAATGGAGTAAGTTTCTCTGTTTTCACATTTTCTCACATGATTTCTCAAGACTAACATTCAGTCAGCATCATCCCTCTTCTCTCCTCTCCTCCTTTCATCCACCCTTTCCTTTCCTACTAACCTTTTCCAACTTTGTATGTTCCTCGCTCCTCACTTTGTGTGGGCTGCCAACTCTCACTTAATGACCATGAGACTCACACAATAAACCTGTTTCACATGCTTTCACATCACACATCTGTTGACCTACAGTTGACTTGTCGCTTTCCTCCTGCTGCACGGTGCTGCCTGTCTGTCTCTCTGCGTCCTGTCTGTCTCTCTGTGTCCTGTCTGCAGTATCACGCTGCGTCATCTAACATCCTCGCCCTCAGTTTGTGGTTCGTAGTTATTTTCAGACTCAGGTTTGTAAAGTTCACAGTTTGTCAACACCTGAGAACTACATGTGTGAAACAATGACTCCGGTCTGGACTTTCTCTTGAGTGTATGTGTGAAGACGGCTTCATTCAGCATCTCGTCTAGCAGCAGCACAGCGTCTCTACCTGTCCTCTGGCACCATGAGTTACTATGGTTACAGGGACGCTCTGAAACCTCAATGCTGAGGTCTTAGGTTATTATTCAGTAGCCTTATATAATATATGGTTTTACATAATTTTACAATCTCATGCTGCCTGAATGAATCTCACGTCAAATAAAAGGGAGACTTCAGTTCTTCAGTAAATATTCAGTTAACACGTTTGACCACAGCACCTCTGACATGATGAGGGGCGGCAGCAGCTCAGTCCATTGGGACTTGACTTGGGAACCGGAGGGTGGCTGGTTCAAGTTCCGTGTGGACCAAAATATGGAAGGTGGACTGGTAGCTGGAGAGGTGCCAGCTTACCTCCTGGGCACTGCTGAGGCACCCTTGAGCAAGGCACCGATCCCCCAAAAACTGCTCGCTTTTTTTCACTCCACCATCTCTCTCCAACTGCATGTCTATGAGCCCTTGTACTGCATGTGTGTGTCTGAGTTAAAATGCATGTAACATATAAAACAGAAGAATTTCCATATTGCGGGATTAATAAAGTATATCTTCTTCTTAATGAGGAAAAATCTGACGAAGCCAAACAAATAGTTCAGATAGAACTCTTCCCTCTCTTCTATCTCTATGCTGACTTTCAGTTCTCTGCCACACAAGCAACACTTCTCACCCCACATACTTTGCTTGTTTGCTGATATCTTCTGAACAGTAATGAGAGATGGATTCCTCGGATAGTTCCTCATGTTTTGCACTCATTACTGTCTCGCTTTTTGTTGCATCCTCTCTTATATATTATATTTAACCTTCACCAAACATGACATATTTCAAATGTTTCTGTCTGATAAAACCTCAGACAGGCCGACAGATGAACTGAAGGAGCTCTGCATGGATATCCAACATGTTTGCTTTGAGCTGATGTTGGGTAACACTGTTAATTTGATGACTGGAGGATGACACATGATGAGAGATTTCTGTAAAATCACACATCGTTTGAGATGAAGCAAGCAAGCCTAAAACACAAACACACACACACACACACACACACACACACACACACACACACACACACACACACACACACACACACACACACACACACACAGTAGGGGTAAAAAAAGCCTACCTTGATCATTGGCCATCTTGTCTGGATGCTCCACTGAAAGAGCAACAGTGAGAATCAGCAGATTTATAAAATATAAAACAAAGGAATACATTAACAGACGTCTTGATATTCAGTCAGACACACACACACGCACACACACACACTCTGACAGACCTTTGGCGGTCCTGAAGTGGGCGGGTTCAGACAGTGGGCCGACTCCTTTGGCGTTCTTGGCCTGGATCCTGAAGTAATAAACCGTGTCGAGGTTCAGATCCACGACCTGGTGGGTCAGCCGGTCACCGGTAATCGGCTCCATCAACCAGTCATCTATCGGCATGTTCTTATCCAGTGTGTAGTACAGGATGTAACCTGTCAGAAAACAAGTAAATAAAAAGGTCAAACAAGTCATGATGCCCAGGTTGATTCAGAATGCCTTATATTGACACTGACCAGAGAAAACACGACGGATAATGTTTGAGCAAGTTGCATTCAGGACAGACAGACGGATGATGTAAGATTCCATCAGAAATGTGAAAATCTTATACTTGTATTTGTACTGTATGTATATGTGTTTGTGTGCTGTGTTGTGTTCCGTTGTGTTGTTATCCCTGCAGCGAGCGTTTGGTTCGTCCTCTAGGACACTGCAGGAGCAGCAGAGCTTGTTAAAACAGACGGGTTTACAGGCGGGTCAATCGCCCAGAGGAAGAGAGACGGAACAATGGAAGTGCGTGTGTGTGTGTGTGTGTGTGTGTTTAGAGACACAGAGTGACAATTGAATGGAATTCTTGCACTCGTGAACACTGTTATACTGATATAGAAAATATTTTATTTTTTATTTTTGCTTTCAGACATTTTACAGACTGAATGATGAATCTAATAATCAGCAGGTTAATTGTGTATGTGTGTGTGTGTGTGTGTTCTGTAATGGATCAGTGAGTGTGTATCCTAGATAAGTAGCTTGGCATACAAGCAGCGATTATTATGTTTAGGCGAAACCTCACCTGTGATTCGTCCGTTTGCCTCCATCGGCGGTTGCCAGCTGATCAAAATGGCGCGGGGTCGCCCCTCGCGACTGATCACAGTCAAATCTTTTGGAGCGGAGCTAGGAGCTGAGAAGAGGAGGAGAAAAAAAGAATCAGTGTCAGCACAGAGAAGTGTGCAGCCTCTTCTGTGGTCTGTCCTCTTTCCAGGTCTCCATGATTGACAGGAGGTCATGTGGTTTGGGTTCTTACTATCTGGAGGCATCTAAAGTTTTTCAGTGTTCTGTTGGATTCATACCAGTCACTAACCTATACACTCTATGTATGTATCAAACAACTGTATGTCTGTTTGGGAGAGGAGCCCTCTTTTTTACTTTTCCCTGAGGTTTCTTCCAGTCTTTTCTCAGGTTTGTCCTGATCTGAATCAAAGGTCTAAGAGGCAGCAGGTGTCATCACTGTATGGTTCATTGATAAGGTTGGTTAAAGTTAACCCATGAGAGATGGTGATAGAAAGATGGTTCATCCTGGCCTGTATTATTTAAAAGTGCCTGCCCTTTTCCAAGCAGTTCCCGAAGACTTCCCAGATAGCAAACTGCTCTGCTCCAGAGTTAGAGAGGAAAACTAACATCAGCATGGTACCCACAATGACAATGCACGCATGCTGGTTTAGCAGGAATACTGTTGCATTTTGATGTGCAAGCATGCTAATATTTGCTACTTAGCACTAAACACAAAATTGATTGGGAATTATAGGAATTATTGGGAAGTAAGGCCAGAGGCATGAGTTATGAAAATTACTGCAATTCATTAGCTGTCACAAATGTGTCTCTAAAGTTGAATGGTAAACCATCCAATAGTTGTTTCACAATGAACAGTTCAAACATCAGCATTCCTGCACTGCTACAGAAGCCTACAAGTCACCTGCACCTATAAGTTCAGTATTTCATGTTTTATTTATTTGTTTAATCCATACACATGAAAATACATACACAAGAGACAAAGAAGGCTATAACAAAGACCATTTCTTCTCATCCTACAGAACACAAATGTGCATTTTATTGGTTACCTAAAGTATACCTAAAATTATTGGCTAAGAGCAACAATACAGTACCTGAAGCCAAGCTAATAATAAAAATGTAGTAGGCTTTGTAGGCATTTCTAATGGTGTTTGATCGATCAAATGTTTGAAACTCACATTCAAATTCACATTGTATTTCTGTGACAATATATAGAGAATGTCTACTGCATGTTATTCTAATTCATGACTAAACTCCTGCTGATGTACTGTTGGGCTGGTAGGATCCTATGATTAGCATAAATTGTATCTTATACAGTAACCTCCCCAGGTGAATTGTATTTATAGAGTGCATGATATTCTTTCTCACCCAGACAATCTTGTGTGTCTCTCGCCTTCCTGAGACTGGAATCATTATTTTTTTCATATATAACTTTAGAGGTATGAAAGTACCTGAAGTTTCTAAGCAGAGCTGCACTGAATTGCTGTTAGAAATAATCGAACTGCAGTTCTGTTGTCTGTGGGATTGGTGCAAGTGTCTTGTTTTTCAATAATCTTCTCTGTTTGAACTTGAGAAAATTGTGCAAAAGGTCCTTTCCATCACTTTCCTGAACTGCCCTGTTGTATTGCTCCTGCTCCTGTGAAAATGTCAAGCACTCTGCCTCAAAACCAAGACTCCTACTCAGCTGTGGAAACCATGGAAACTAAGTTGTAGCCTATTGGTGCTTTAATATGATGGCTGCATGTGATTCTTGATTAGATGGGATTAAAGACAAGTTTCAGACCAGGACAGGCCTCAAAGCTTGCATTCCAGCATTGGCTAATGAAACTGCCTGTTAACACGCAGGAGGAAATTACAACTTCAAGCTGAGCCTGTTAGAGACAATGACAACCAGAACTTTCATAAACACAGGGGGAGGAAGATCTCAGAAAATACACTGTATATGTACATACCCATTGGAAAGTAGCAGCTCTAGCATTCAAAACTGAAATAATTTCAACTGGTGCCAGTTTATTATTATTGCTACTGAGTGGGCAACTATATCACTATAATAATAACCTTAAGTAGTTAGTTTTGTTTTGTTTCAAATTAGACGTCTCCACCTCCAAAACAGCAAATTTGAATCTGAATTATTACCAGCACCAATTAAACGTCCTGAACACCCACACAGGGTTGTTCACATATTCTGACTGAAGGTTGACACTTTGACAGGTTGGTGGTGGGTGGAACCTAATCCAACTCTCCAAATTAAGGTTATTGGTTACAGTGAAGCAGGTATCAAATAGATTCCATGTCATCCGACAGGTATATTTTAAATGGTCAATGTTAATGGGATGCTTTCATTCCTAAATCTATCGAAATAGGATCCTTGCAGAAAATGCCTAAAAGTCACATTTGTGTATGTTCGAGTTAAAAAGCCTTCTAGTGGCTGTAAATATAACTTTGTCTGGAATCAAAGGAAGAAGTCAGGTGATAATGTTATAGAACAAAAGTCATGTGTCAGAATAAATGACAACAAAATGTGGGCAGAAATGCAGACTTTACAGGGAGAGGCCACTTTTTGTTTCTTTTTTTTATACGTAGTTATTGTAGGTTTTGTTTAATCATAAAATTAATCATTTGGCAATCTTAATTAAATGGTAATAAATGGTTATTATTATAACCATGGTGTCAAAACTCATAACCATAGTAGCTTTAATATGTAACCTTAACTATGTACTTATTTTAACCTACACCAAGATCTTTCTTTCGCGTTTGTTCCCACACCTACCTCCTTGGTGTTACCAGGTCACTTTTTCCAACAGTGATGTGTAACAACTTTGCAAGGCAGGAACAATGCATTCTAACTGCACAATAAGTGGACATCTTGTTCTGCCGACGGACAGGTCAAACAGATCACCAAAATCATTATGATTTATCCTCCTGGCAGGAAAATCCACGGCAAACTTAAATCTGTCCAGTACAGAGATCCTTCACGGACCAAAGTGTTTAATGGACCAGAATTACCTTTTCTCAGACTGTGCCTCTGGCGGAGGTAAAAACCAACATAGAATAATGTCTCTCAGTTGGTGTCTTTTACACTCAGTGGGTGATTATTTCTAACAGTAAGGCTGAAATATTATGAGCTGCAGTAAAAGCAGTTTTTTTCCCATGTTGATGTGAAAATGTGGTCATTGTTTGTGTCCAGAGCTGGTGGATCACCGCAGGGACTGAGTGGGCTCTGTCCGTCTGCTCAGTCTGAATGTCAATGTATTCCAGTGGGCCCCGGAGAGCCGGCAGGGGTAAAGCCGTTCATGCTTAATTGGGTGACAAATCCGACAAACATGATTGTAAACATCCTGAAAGGAATACCTTGACATTTTGATTTTAGTCTGCAATTGGGTTTCATTGTGGCAGACAGTTGTTGCGTAGTTGAATGGAGGTTTTTCCATTACACCTCTATAAACCACAACATGATTTTTGTTCATTGTTAAACCCCCTTATTAAAATTATGAAGGAAAGAAATATACAAGAGTTAGACATCCACGTTGTTTAGGTTGTTTGTTTACCCATTTTGTTCAGAATGGCTTTCAACAAATCCCCCCGATTAAAACTTGAGCTTTCTCTGTTAAGCTGAGAAATGAAGTGAAGGAAAGTTTACTACAACAAAAAAAACATAGTTTAAAACACAAAGTGAGCTAGAGGTCCACTTAATAGAGCATAGCATTATGCAAGTCACTTACATTAGCTGATTGGCTTTAGTTGCTTTATTCATAATTTTCCATCAGAGGGTCATTAATTAGCTACTCGGCTACAAGCTGACTAGTAAGGTTTAATCACATTTGTGCTTTATTTTCAATATTGTCTGCTACTCACTCCACCACCGCAAGCTCTTCCTCATGTGCCAGACTTTGGTATTGTTGATTTAACTAAGATTAATGTTCTTACATGTTAATGTTAATGTAAGATTTATAAACTGCTGTTTGGTCTACAGCAGAATCTTCATTCATGCTCAGATTCTTTGTGACTGATTGCGATAAATGGTAATTTCCTCAATGTTTCTCTGACTTTTATGACTCTTATAGAATTTTAAACTGCATCCAAAAGTTTTCCTCAGCAGATGGAGTTCTCTCAGTTGTTAATATTACTCAGTTGCAGTAATCATTAGATGAATCCCAATGGGACTCAGAATTTACAAACCACTAAACACCCAAAACCCATTACAGATATACCTAAAATATGATAGGAAGTAATGTATGTAACAGCTGTAGGAAACACTCTGATTAAAGAGGGCTGTTAGGAGTAAGCTGTTAAGAGTAAGCTGTTAGGAGTAAGTCTGAGAGACCTACCTGCTTCATACGTTGTGGCATGCGCCGTCATACTCCAGGTGCTGGACTTGCGACCTTTGGTGACCATGACAGCAAACTCGTACATAGTGTTTGGTTTGAGGTCGGTGACAGTGTGGCTCAGTGCTGTGGTGTCTGCAGACTGGACACAAGATGTACCATTTAGATGTTTTTAGAATAAAATTGAAAGAAAAGATGAAGGAGACTAATATATACACATCAGATAATTAATGCGATGGATGCTTGAGAGTAAAGCCTCATAAAGCTTTGAGAATGTCCTTTGAATGTCTTATTTTCTATCACTCTCTCCTTGTATTTGCACTTGAAACATAATTTCTGTCTTAGATACAAACATAAAAGAATAGCAGCTGCACATATTCAGTTGTTCACCAGAATTGTTTGTCCTTGTGGCACCAAGAAAGTGTCTTGTTTTCAGAATTAGATGGAGAGAAAAGAGAAAGAAAAGATACCACATCCACTCTGTGCTTTATTAAGGTTAGCTGACTGTCTGCCCTTGTATTTACTATTTCCACTGCTTTTGAAGCAGAGTTCAGAGTATTGTTAAAAATTTTCTGAAGTTCCAAGTTTCACCGGAAGAAAATCATTCTAATCAGGTAAACAGAATGAAATGAGAAGATTGGTAAAGCATAGGATTGTCTTGTTTTCAGAACAATCAAAATGATACCTGGTTATGTTTTACCAATGTTTTTCCTACTGCACTAGCAAACAATCTAAGCTGTTTCTGTCAATCATGAATAAATAATGTCAATAAAAGCCTCTGGAAAACAAGAACACATGTATAGTGCAATTTATCTCCAGTCGGTTTTTTGTTCGGATTGCTGCAGCTCTGCTAGGTAAAAATCCCTAATCCTCCATGATTACTGTTTACACACACTGTGCTCCATTTAGTCACTGCCACTCACAGTGCGAGCTGTGACGTCTAATCCTTATCAGCGGATAATCAAACAGCAGCAGGTAATGAAATTGCTGTCGTACCACTGTTAGTCAGAAAGGGTATTAATAAAGTGAAATACTTGGGGGGTGGCATAATAAACGTCATACCTCTTCATTTCTTGTCAGACACCAAGTAATTGTTTTGCAACTAAGTGCCAAATCAAGTCTAAAGTTGCAAGTTCTAAGTCATGATACTGAAGCTAAAGCCTGAGTACAAAGTAAAACAGGTAGCCAAGCCAACCCAAGTCAAGTTCAAAGTCAAATGCAAATCTTCAACAGGTAAATCCTAAATAATAATCAAGGCAACTATGTCCCAAGTCAAGACATTTATGTCCCATGCAAAGACAGGCATAGGCTTAGTCAAGAGAGGTATGTCACATGTCAAGTTCAGTTTTAGAAAGAAAGTCTTTAGAAAAGCAATTTTTTTTAAAGCTTGTTATGTCAAGTCATAGTGTAGTTACACTCATGTCCAAGTCATGTGCACAACCCTGACATAAATATTACTAAAGTAATAAATGATATTGAACAGGTCCAGTTTTGTCATGGACTGACAACCTACCTTGTATTTTCCACTGGTGGAGTAGCTGGTCTTCCACTTGACAGAGTAGTACCGGACCTCAGACGACTTCTGGTTCTTGGTCATGGAGTTGTCAGCCCAGGAGACACGGACTGAGTCCGAGGACAGAGCCACGGCTTGGACCCCCACCGGGGGGATCATGGGAGTGCTGGTGTCTGGCATGGGAGTGGGGTATTTATCAAAGAGGTGGAAGAGGTCATCCTCAGATGGGTCAATGGGGTCTGAGGGGTGGTCATTAACCATAACCGGGGTGGCGTAATTAATGGAATCATACAGTGTTATGAATGTGTGATAATGAATGTTTATATATGGCGACATGAGTGACACAAGCATATATTCAGTTAATATAAGTTTATATACACACAGTGGTAAAAACAAAACAAAAAGAAAAACATAATAAACATTTAAGATGACATGCAAGTTTGGAAGTGACATGCAGCAAGCAGCCATGTTTGACAGGAAGGAGGAGAAGGAGGAGGATTGGATGGATGAGGAAGTGAAAGAGGAGAGAAAAGAGGAGAAAAAAGACAACGAGTAAGAAGACAGTGACATATAAAAGGTTTAACTCTAAACAGAAGGGGAGCCACGGATCCACAGAGAGGCAGGGCTTAAAGGAAATACAGCCCAAATACTTTGGTAAGTCCAGTGTAAGCTGATGGAACTGAAGGCTATAGAGCGAGCAAACTTAAACTTAAGTTATAATAAAGCATACTTTGACAGAACCAATTAAATAGTCTGTACAGAAAAAAACGTGACACATGTTACATGAAGAAGAAGAGATTTCCACACTGTTGCTGTCTATATTTGATATATTTGAACAAATGAAGCCCATCTATGTGGATCTGTGTCTCCAGCCAATCAGAGAGCATATGCTGCCTTCATGTGCTGTCAGAAATACCGTACATGCGAGCATGTTTTAGGAACCTAAACAGAAAAATAAAACACATCTTTACTTTTGTGAATCATCTTGATGAACTGCTCTATTAAAAAAAAACAAGTTGAGGAAGTTAAGGCTGGAGGAGCACCTGAAGGCAGAACATGAAGCAGATGCTATCAGAAGCTAATGGATGCTAACAGAAAGCTAGAAAGAGCAGAGATTAGTACAGCAAACTGAGGCTCTGCTGATTCCAGCTCTGTGGCCTCACATCTACTGGAAGTAGAAACACAGAGAGTTTAAAACAAACACACAACAGTTTTTAAAATAAATTTCAATTATAATAAAGCAAACAGCCTGCGGCTATGATGATGATTCTTAATGCAGGAACATCTCTTTGATGTGTTACTGTTACATTTTACTGCTTGTAAATGGTAAATAGACTGTACTTATATAGCGCCTTTCTAGTCTTCCGACCACTCAAAGCACACATACATACACTGATGGCATTGGCTACCATGCAAGGTGCCAACTGCTCATCACTATAAGGATCTAACCGTTCATACACATTCATACACCAATGGCACAGCCTTCGGGTCAGAGCCTTGGGGTTCGGTATCTTGCCCAAGGACACTTCGGCATGCAGACCGGAGGAGCGAACCGGAGGAGCGAACCGGAGGAGCGGAGGAGCGAACCGCGAACCGCGGAGGAGCGAACCGCCGATCATCTGATTAGTGGACGACCCGCTCTGCCTGTAAGCCACAGCTGCTTGTAGCAAAGTGTTATGGACCAAGATACCAAAAACTGGAATAGGAAATAAAAGATGCAACAACTATCCATTATCCTCATCAGGGTCCTGATGGGGCTGGAGCCTATCCCAGTTGACTTAGGGTACACCCTGGACAAGTCGCAGGGCTTACAAACAACCATTCACACTTACATTGACACCTACCTAATTTGGAGTCACCAGCTCTTGCTGTGAGACAGCGCTAAAAAAAATTAGCAAAATGAGACCAGAGGAAGCTGATGTGTCTACCCATTAACAGCTGTTTTCCAATTCTAACATTTATTTTTATCTTTTTCTCACACACTGATTTTAGAAATGGAACTGGAACAAATCATTTCTAATTCTACAGTTGACTGCTTGAACCCAGCCTCCTCAGGCTCCACATCATCAGCCCTCAAATCCACCTACACTATCTGGACTATGACAGGCCACAGTGGGCTACAGGTACAAATTGGATCTCTGTTGGTTACCACGTTGTTAAAATTAGACCTAAACTGACACACTGGCCAGGGGTGGTTAATCCATGGTGTAACAGACAGATACCTAGCTTGGTTCCAGGCTGCTTAGTTGCTTCCAGTACTGTAGGCAAGACCAAGATTAAGTCATGATATATTTAGACTGAGACAACACTTTGAGAGGTTGAGACCAAGGCATGCCCAGAGTTATTGGTTGAAGCAGAAAGTTTTACATCCAATCACAATAATGATGTTAACCAATAAATCGGACAGTGCACAGGCAATTTAGTGATATCACCATTGTTGAAGTCTTGACAGGTCTTGAAATAATATCTTGAGTCCTCTCTCATACAAGAGTGAGTAATAAAATCAAGTCGATTTCAAGACAACACCGAGATCTTCAAAAAGTGCTTGTGAGTCTCAAGACAGAGACCAATCTGAAGTACTACAACACAGGCAGCTGCCCTCTCAGATTCGTTCCGCATTTTAAATCAGTTGTGCTCATTGATGGCAACTGACCAATTAGGGTCTGGCAAGCTGTCAATCACTAAAAAAAGCCGGGGGGGGGAAAGTAGAAACAGGAGCCGTCAGATATCAAGACAAAACAACGGTGAACTGGCGAAAACGAGAACACCAAATGTCTATTGTTAACCACCCGTCACCAACTTCTTGCTTCAACTCCACAGTCCAGCAAAAGCACACGAGACTAGAATATACTACGTCTAATCAGTCTAATCGGAGTGTTCAGCTACTGTATGTTTAGGACACTTTTTCACTTTGAAACTCCACTGAAAATGCCGGAAACCCAGTTTTGTCAGGTGACCCTACACACCCATTGAATTTTCTTTAGACATTTATGTGCGCAGGAAGCTTTTCCAAAGCAAATGTTATCAGATGAATGGACTGTATTTGTAGAATACTGACAGGTATTCAAGTTGGCTTGTATTCATTTGTAAAACTGCTGTTTTGCACAAACTGGTTGTGAACATCACAAACTATTCATAAATCCTTGTACACATTGTGTTTTTTATCTGTGGAGTGATTATTAGATTTCAGATGTCACTTTCACTTTGCCCTCCAAATAACGCTGTTCAAAAAAATCTAAATAAACTACTGTATCTTGACACCACTGCTCTTATTTTAAATAAAGCCACCCCACTCCAATTCTCAGCTACTAACTAGGTGAGTACAATGCTATCATAATTGAAGGTCATGATGGACAAAACTAAACCCACATTGTAATAAACCCTACTCTTTCTTGAAGCATTCATGAGGAGGAAGAGATGAACGCGCCTGGTGGCGTGATTTGATTTGGCGTTGGAAAATGAGATAGAGTTGTTTGTTTACGTCGAACATATTGCGGTCTCGACTTTCAGGGTGAGTTCACATGAAGGCAGCATCAGTCCTGGGAGATGAAGGAGACTCATCCCGTTGTATCTGCAGTGTAAACGAGACCACTGAGAGAATCAACACTGACATCTAATGTGCTGTTGTTGAAGAGAGATGTACAGCTGCAGGGGCCGACATAGACGGAGAGACTGATGACTGAGAGAGAAAGAGAGAGAGAGAGAGATTGATGAAAGGGGTATTTGGAGCTGCAGGGCGAGCTGCAGCAGGCGGTGTCGTGGTTTAACTGATCGTCCAGCATCACAATAAAGCTCCAGTCAGGACAGAATACTGATGAGGACAGAGGACACGCCTCCTTCTTCTTCTCCCTCTACTCTCTTCTCCCGCCATCCTTTATTTCCTTACTCTCTACATCCCTCCTCTGCTCACTTTTCTTCCTCCATTGCACATTTATATGCTCTTCCTCTTTCCTTTCCTTCCCTCTCCATCCCATCTCCCTCTTCATCTCCTTCCTTTCTTACTCCTTCCACTTCATTCGTTTCCTATAACCTTCCACCCTTTCTTCTCTCACCCTATCCTTCATCCCTCTTTCTGTTACCTCTTCCATTCCTTTCTCCTTCCTCTCTCTGTCTCTCCTCCAGTCGTTGATTAAATGGCGGCGTGGCGGTTGGTTGAGAATCGGTTCTGTCTCTGCAGTGTGCGGGTGGGGAGGCGAGGACGAGGCAGTATATTAACAAGGATCTCACCGTTAACGAGACGTTTTTTAAAGCTCTCATAAAAAAAACTCACCAGCAGCCTGCCACCATAACGTGACGGAGATTTTAGCTTGTCCCAGTGACAGGACAGAAAGTACATCACACCTGTGTGTGTGTGTGTGTGTGTGTGTGTGTGTGTGTGTGTGTGTGTGTGTGTGTGTGTGTGTGTGTGGTGACCTCAGAACAGTAATGGGTTTTTGTCTCAGCCCTGAGGGTCTCAGCTTATCACCTCCTGACTTTCAGACTGCAACTCCATCTTAGACTGTGTATCTCTATGCATTATGCAATTATGCACATGTATAGAACTCCAGATGTGTCTACACATGTCTATTGAACTCCTGGTGTATCTATAGAAGTCCAGATGTGTCCAGATACATCCATAGAGCTGAGAGATGTCATAAATCTATATCCCAGATGTGTCTACATGTCTGTAGAACTCTAGATGTGTCTACATGTCTGTAGAACTCTAGATGTGTCTACATGTCTGTAGAACTCTAGATGTTTCTCCACATGTCGAAAGAACTACAGATGTTTCTCTACACACGTTTATAAAACTCCAGATGTGTCTACACACATCTATAAAACTCCAGATGTGTCCACACACGTCCTGTCATGATTCGTAATGAGTTTAGTGTCCTCTCATAGTTCTTAGTATCATAGCTGAATATCCATCCTGTGTCTATCAGCAGTGAACTTCCTGTCTCTTCCATTCAGCGGTTCTCTGCTGCCAGCCACAAAAATGAGACTGACTGCGTGAAAAAGGGAAAAGTCCTCATAATCATTCAGGCTATAACAGATTAGTTGTGAATATGCCCAAATTTATGAGTGCTGTGAGTTTATTGAATCTAAATAAACGTGTTTCAGTTTCACATTTTTCTCCATCTGTTCATATATATGTGCTCCCTCTCTGTCAGTGGCTGTCTGTGTTGCTGCTGCTTCTGTCACATCAGATGTAGTGTCTGTAAAACACTGATCTAACCAGAAATCAGCCCAATAGAAACAAATAAATGCTTAAGTTGCTTATTGCTTCATCAAATAAGAGAGAACAGTGAAAAGCTGTTCAAAAAGATTATAAATGTCTAATACAAAAAATCCCGCTTCAAAGAACCCCCACTGGTTTGGTCTTTACTCTTCTAGACATGTACATCTATTTGAGTCCATTTGACTACCTTCAGTCCTGGGCAGTCCATTAAACAGCCACATGTTTACTCACCACACACTTCAATAATTCTGAAAATACTTCCTTTAAACCACTTAAAAACCCTCTTATGAGAATGCATTGCTCTTGGACTCTTCCAACATGAATCACTCTTGCTCAATGGGCCATTTTTTTCTTACAGATCTTGAATTAAAGGTCCTCCATTTATTCCAAGGAAAAATCACAGTTTTGTTGATACACATATATGTTGGAACTCTATTATGACTGAGATGAATACTATTCGTTGCTATAAAGCCTTACGTCCCGAGGTATTTTACTTTCTTTGTTTCTTTTTCTACATCCCACAGGACATCCTCTGTCTCCTCTCTATTGCCATGCCCTTTTCTCTCCTTTCTTGTCTCTTTTCTCTTGCTCATTTATTCCTCTTTCTTCTACTTCCACCCCTCTTTCCACTGGCTTTCATTAAAGTCCATCAAATGTCTGTTTCTCTCTCTCTCTCTGGCCCCTTTCTGCTGTTTTGGTCTCTCTCCAGGCTCCATGTGCGACCTTCATCTCCCCTATCTCTTATTCCTTATCGCTCCTTCCTTCCCTACTTTCTCTTTTTAAAGAAGTCTCAATCAAAGACAACAAGCGTGTGACTTGTTGTGAAAAGTTCCAGCATAAAAGCAGCCAGGGATAGATGGTTTAGAAACTGCGGTGAGCGGAGTGCTCTCTGACGTTGGTTTTTCCTGCGACTATCACCACATCACGAGGGTTGAAAAAGCTCAGAAATGTGGCATTTTTATGCGAGTAATAAAGGATTTATGTCAGCTGCAGGCTGCCGGCTGAGCAGAGGAGGGCTGGCTGTTTAATTCATAAGATGAAACTTGGCTGAGAGTTGGATGCGTTTCATTTATCTCACTGCTACAGCCCGTAGTCTTCAGAAAGAGCTAATGAGTCTTTCTCTCACACATACACACTCACACTCACCCGCACACAGGAACTTGTGGGTGAAAGCCAGACACCAGATATGAATACACACACACACACACACACACACACACACACACACACACACCTACAGTCCACATGTGTTAAGCACACACTGATGTGTGAATATTTTGGTCAGGATGAATATTTCAGCGCTGTTGTAGATTCAGATTGAGGTCTCACTGTCAGACTGTCACTTTCAAATCTTTCCTCCTGAATCAAAACGAGAAGAAGTGCTTCACGAGTGTCAAGTGACTAAAACCGAGACATCTAGCTTTAAGAAACCAGTTATGTTTGCTAATACTGCTGCTACATACTCTCAGCCTACTTAACACGGCTAATGCTAGTCTACAGCTGAGGCATTTTCCTCCAGAGCTATGGGCTACTGCTAAAGCTACAACTACAGAAAGTAGTTCAAAGTACAATCGTAGACAGTCTCTGGCCTCTTGTGTATCTCTGTATGTGTTCATGCTCTGACTGGGCAGATGGCCATATTAATAGTGCTACAAATACTGCTTCTGCTAAACTACTGCTACTACTAAGGGTACTGCCAAGCAGCAACCTCTGTAACGTGGTAAAAAATGTAATTCCCTGAGAGGCCACTTAAGGCTGGTGTGATGGCTTTAGGCCTGACCTAATTTTTGATTGGTTGTCTGGGAAGCTCATCAGGAGAGACGGGTAACACCTGAATTGGTTTGAATGCTCACATATAAAAAGAGCTTTGAGCATTCGCTCGCTCTCTCCTGTTTGAGTGGCTGGGTTTGTTTGAGCTTTGGTTATTTATATTTTGTTTCATCTTACATTTACACACACCCATACATTACAAACATTACTGATGAACTGATATGCACAGTTAAACTTATGTAGTTTAAATAAATTTATGTTTTATAGTTTAAAAGCATGTGTGGACTCCATCTTTTGTCATACCTCTGAGCCAGGTTGTGACAAAATGGGGGCTCGTCACATTAGATTTTGGTAGTTTTTTTTGTGTGATTTTTGGATGGAGTATTGCACATAGCTGTAGTATTTTGTTTTGTTGTTTTGAGATGAGCACACTGTGAAACTGTTTTGATATGGCAATATTTTAACTGGTGTTCTCCTTGGTTAGGCATAGCAGCAGGCTCTACTAGAGGGTCTGTTGCATGGTGTCTTTGTAGTGTGGCGGGGAAGGTGGTTAGAGCGTTTGTCTCAGGATCACGTCCAGGGTTTTTGGGGGGTCGCTGTTTTTGCAGTTGCACTCCAAGGCCATTGGGTTTCAGTGAATAAATACCTGCCACCGGTACCTGTCCGAAGACTAGGGATGAGTTTTAGTTAGCTAGATGATTTCACTAGTCAGCTAGTAAGGGGGCACCAGTCTTTGTTTGCTATATGTTGCATAGTATGTCTCTTTGAGTTTACCTAGTTTTTAATTATCTTTGGCTATGGATAGCATTGTGGAGGAGTTTGTTCAACATCCCTCTGGGGAACTGCTGGAACAGTGCACCAAGGAGCAGCTGATTAAGATTGCTCAGCATTTCTCTGTTGAGGTGGATCCCAAACGAACAAAGGGAAATCTGAAGAGTATCATCAAGGCTAATTTGCAGGAATGTGGTGTGCTGATGGATGAAGGTGGTAAGATTGGTGTAAGTATTTCTGGGAATGTTTTGACATTTGAACAGCAGAAAGAATTACTGCTTTTGAAATTGGATCATGAAAAAGAATTGGAAGAAATACAAAAAGGAACAGATGAAAATGGATTTGGAAATACAAAAATTGGCATTAATTACTGCATCTGCTTTAAATGTGCAAACCACTGGTTCGCATTTTGATGTTGCCAGTAATTTGAGATTGTTGCCAAAGTTTAATGAGAATGATGTTGAAACCTTCTTCTGTTTGTTTGAACGTATTGCCCATTCTAGATCTTGGCCTGATGAGGAACAAACATTAATGTTGCAGTGTGTCTTTACAGGTAAAGCTCAAGAAGCCTATTCTGCGCTATCTTCTGAGGACTGTAAGGATTACAATGTTGTGAAATCATCTGTCTTGAAGGCTTATGAGTTAGTTCCTGAGGCCTATCGTCAGCGCTTTAGAAGCTGGCGAAAGACTGGTAAACAAACACATGTGGAGTTTGCACGGGATTTGGTCACACATTTCAACCGTTGGTGTTCTTCATCTGGGGTAAAAACATTTGATAAATTGTGTAATTTGATAGCTCTAGAACAATTTAAACAATCTGTGCCTGATTACATTGCCAACTATATTAATGAGCACAAAGTCACCTGTCCTAATGAGGCTGCAGTGTTGGCCGATGAATACGTGTTAACACATAAGCGTATCTTTGGTGAGCGATGTAGCCAGGATAGATATCAGAAAACAGGTAATTTTTCCCCCAAATTTGATAAGCCATCTATTGGAAAAGGTGATCCAAATATGTGTAATTATTGCCATCAAAAGGGTCACTGGAAAAAGGAGTGTCCTTTGTTAAAAGAGAGAGTGAAAGCAGACCATGTGAAGTCAGCTGGTTTGGCTACAACTATTCATACCCTGAATTTTGGAGCTAAGGAAAACCTAGTAGCTCCATTTCAAATGGAAGTTAAACACATAGAATCCTCTGAAATTGATGAGGGTTATGCCCCATTTATGTCTGATGGATTTGTCAGGCTAAGTGGAGGTGATAAAAGGGTTCCAGTTAAAATACTGAGAGACTCAGGAGCTTTACGCACATTTGTGAGGCAGACAATTTTGCCCTTTTCGCCACGTTCAGATACCGGGGGTTGTATTCCGGTCAGAGGGATGGGTTTGACAACTCTTTTTGTGCCTATACATAAAATGTTCTTGTCATGTGATCTAGTACAGGGGAAGGTCGAAGTTGGTGTTCGTCCTAAACTGCCAGTGGAAGGAGTTGACATCATTCTAGGAAATGACCTGGCAGGACATCGGATATGGCCAGATAATGTAGAATTTGAGGGTCTACAACTTTCTGAGGTATCAAATCAACAAAGTGAGACAGTTGTGGCCTCCTTGTCATCTCAAGAAGTCCCTGAAAATGAGCAAGCAGTTTTAACAGCTTGTACTGTGGAAACAAAGGAGCTTAGTGAATTAGAACCAGCAGTTACAGCCTGTGCTGTGACTCGTTCAATGACTGCTGCGCTAACTGATATGAAACAAAACTCTTGTGATGTAAAGAAATTTGCCTTGTCCCTGCCACCTAATCTTTGTGTTTCTCGTTCAGAGCTGGTGAAAGAACAAAAAGCGGACCAGTCTCTGAGGGATGTGTATGATCTGGTTTTGCCTACAATGCAGGTAGGAAAGGTGAAGCAAGGATATTTCATTTTGGATGACGTCTTGGTTAGGAGGTGGGCTCCTCATGGTGAGACATTCAGCGGTGATCCTATTGTCCAAATTGTATTGCCTGTAAAATTTAGGACAGCCACAATTCAGATAGCTCATGATAATGTTGCAGGACATATGGGTATCAAGAAAACACATGATCGTTTGCTTCAGCATTTTTTCTGGCCACGTATGAAACGTGATGTTTCTGCATTTGTAAAGACATGTCATACTTGTCAAGTTACAGGCAAACCTAACCAAACAATAAAACCTGCTCCTTTGTGTCCTATTCCTGCAGTGAGTCAGCCTTTTGAGCACCTGATCATTGACTGTGTGGGTCCTCTTCCCAGATCCAAGTCAGGTTGTTCTTATTTGCTAACTGTAATGTGCCAGTCAACCAGATATCCAGCTGCTTATCCTCTTCGTTCCATCACTACAAAGTCTGTTGTTAAGGCCATGAGTCAGTTTATATCTGTGTTTGGTATTCCCAAAATAGTACAGAGTGATCAGGGATCAAATTTTACATCTCGGCTGTTTGTACAAATCCTTAAACAACTTCACATAAAACACAACAAGGCCTCAGCATACCACCCTCAGAGCCAAGGTGCACTTGAGCGCTTTCACCAGCATTTAAAATCTTTGTTGCGTGCTTATTGCACAGAGCTAAAAGCAGATTGGGAGGAGGGTTTACCATGGCTCTTGTTGGCAGCGAGGGAGGTTGTTCAAGAGAGTACAGGATTTAGTCCTAATGAGCTTGTTTTTGCTCATACGGTCCGTGGTCCTTTGTCTGTGTTGCATGATCAATGGAGGTCAGCTGAGCCTCCACAGAATTTGATTACCTATGTTAATGGGTTTCGGCAGAGACTCTATGAGGCTGGGGAACTGGCCAAAAAGAAGTTAGAAGTTTCTCAGAAAAAAATGAAAAAACTGTTTGACCGCAAGGTAGAGCAACGAAATTTTAGTCCAGGTGACCAGGTTCTGATTCTTCTACCACTGGCGGAGTCACCTTTTCAAGCTAAATTTTTTGGTCCATGTCATGTAGTCCGTCAGGTTTCAGAGCAAAATTACCTGATTGAAATGCCAAATAAAAGAAAATCATCTAAAATATGCCATATTAATTTGCTCAAGCCTTACCATGTGCGGGAACCATTAGGTGACGAGGCCCAAGGTTATCCAGCTCTGATGGTAAATGATTGCATGTCAGTGGTTGAGGAAGAGAACTTAGCGGGTGATGGGGTTTTGCAACCTCGCTTAAAAAATTCGGAAACTCTTGCAAAGTTAGATACAATACTTAGTCATCTGGACGAAAGTAAGTGTAAACAGCTGGTTAAGCTTATTCAAAGTTACCCAGGTCTGTTCTCTGATAATCCTACTCGCACTCATGTAATTGAGCATGATGTTGATGTGGGAGATGCTAAGCCTATCACTCAGCGGTTCTATCGAGTCTCTCCAGAGAAACGAAAGATCTTGGACTCAGAAGTGTCATATATGTTGGATAATGCTATTGCTGAACATTCTTCATCCGGCTGGGCCTCACCTTGTCTTTTGGTTAGCAAGCCTGATTGCACCTATAGACCCTGCACTGATTACAGGAAGGTGAATGCTGTAACAAAACCTGACTCTTTCCCTCTTCCCCGGATGGAAGATTGTGTTGATCAGGTTGGCGCGGCCAAATATGTTAGTAAGTTTGATCTTCTTAAGGGATACTGGCAGGTTCCACTTTCTAAAAGAGCCAGAGAGATTTGTGCTTTTGTGACACCATCAGGTCTGTACTCTTACACCGTCATGCCATTTGGACTGCGTAATGCTCCAGCCACATTTCAGAGGTTAATGAACAAAGTTGTGTGTGGACTGGAGGGTTGTGCAGTCTACTTGGATGATGTGGTGGTCTATAGTGAGTCATGGGAAGAACATCTTCACCGAGTGAAAGCTCTATTCGACAGACTGCTCTGGGCTAACCTGACTATAAATCTGGCCAAATGTGAATTTGCGAAGGCTACAGTAAGCTATTTGGGTAAGGTTGTGGGACAGGGAAAAGTTTGCCCTATTCATGCAAAAGTCTTGGCAATACAAGCATTTCCTGTTCCATCTACTAAGCGGGAATTGTTGCGTTTCTTGGGGATGGCAGGTTATTATCGGGGGTTTTGTGCCAATTTTGCCTCTGTTGTAGCCCCATTGACTGAGTTGTTGAAAAATGATGTTAAGTATCTTTGGTCTCCCCTTTGTCAGCAGGCATTCGACCAAGTGAAATATCTGTTGTCCTCTGCTCCTGTGCTCGCAGCTCCTCGGTTGGATCACCCTTTTCAGTTGCAAGTAGATGCAAGTGATGTTGGGGCTGGGGCAGTTTTGTTACAGACAGATGAAAGTGGGGAGAAAAGGCCCATAAGTTACTTCTCGAAGAAGTTTAAAGTTTATCAGAAACATTATTCTGTAATAGAAAAAGAGGCACTTGCTCTTATTTGGGCCCTTCAACACTTCGATGTTTATGTTGGGTCAGGTTCTTCTTTAGTGGTTTACACTGACCACAACCCATTAACTTTTTTGCGTTCGCTCCAAAACCCAAATCAAAGACTGATGCGATGGGCCTTAATGTTGCAGCCATATCATTTGGACATACGTCACATTAAAGGCAAAGAAAATGTGGTGGCAGATGCACTGTCACGTGCTCCTTTGATTTAGAAATAGCAATTACAGGAAAATTGCCCATTTGTCTTTGTATATCTTCTGCCCTGATTTTCAGGTACTCTTAAAAGTGCTTCCTTCGGATCCAAGGTTGCTGGGTTATGAGAATTGAGGGTGGGGGTGTATTGGGACGTGATGGGAAAATTTTCATTGGTTGTTGGTAAATAACAGATTAGACAGGTGTTTGGTAAATGAAAGTTAATATATATATTTTTTTTATTTCAGGGTCGGCGGTGGGACATCGCTCTTGTGGAGGGGGATGTGATGGCTTTAGGCCTGACCTAATTTTTGATTGGTTGTCTGGGAAGCTCATCAGGAGAGACGGGTAACACCTGAATTGGTTTGAATGCTCACATATAAAAAGAGCTTTGAGCATTCGCTCGCTCTCTCCTGTTTGAGTGGCTGGGTTTGTTTGAGCTTTGGTTATTTATATTTTGTTTCATCTTACATTTACACACACCCATACATTACAAACATTACTGATGAACTGATATGCACAGTTAAACTTATGTAGTTTAAATAAATTTATGTTTTATAGTTTAAAAGCATGTGTGGACTCCATCTTTTGTCATACCTCTGAGCCAGGTTGTGACACTGGCTACAGAACATTTCCACCTGCAGAAATAAACATGTTTACAGCCTGGTACAAAAAACAGTTTTGGTCTCTGTAGCTAATTTCCCCGTTCATGACAACTGTACTGAGGATGAATTTATATACAGCTCACCTATTCAGATTATATCAAGGCTTAAAGTCCGTGTAAAGGCAATTCGGATATTTCACAGCACATTAAATATGTTGAAAATAGTTGCTTTGAATGATATGTTACTGAAATGTGGAGTTAGAGTTTCAAAATGTTTTTCACCAGTTTTCAGTCTCAGGATTTTGTGGGCGGTCCTTAAAGGGTGGCTCGATGACACGCTGAGGCCACCCTGAGCATACCCCTGCACCCCTAGCAGAGATAGAGATGAATTCATCTCACTCAGAGTGTTTCAAGGTTAGTCGTGTCATTTTCTGAACTCATCTGACACGTTTCAGACTCCAGAGGACATGCCCCCATAGTCCTGGAGCTGAGAATACTGCTCAGTTTACCAGATTCTGACACCCGATTTTTTATTCAGTCAATTTTTATTCTTCTTTAGTCAAAGAAAACAAAATTTATTCTGACTTTATACAGACTTTAAACCTTTGCAGGATTAACAGTGTGGCCGCTTTGATCAACAGGTGGGTCAACTCAGGTGTCATTCAGCCCACCTAAGGTAGTGTTTCGGAAACTTAGGGTGACGTCATTCTTTATACTGTCATTGGGTACTGTTAGTTATACTGACACTACTTACATAACTGCACTACTGCAGTTAACACATTCAGCCAGCCTGATTTCCATGTTGTTGTGTTGCTACTGTTGCTACTAAAGATACTAATAAGGCTCTTGATACTACCACAGTTACGGCTATTGATACTTCTGTTATTTTACTGCTACTAACTGCTATTACTATACTGTTGTAAAGTTGCTACTGCTAGCACTATTTCTACTGCTTTTTCACCGAATACTTCTAATATTAATGCAGGTGCTACCCATATTACTAATACTGCCTCAACAAGCCCAACTGATAATAATGCATCAATAATGTATCAGTATTGATCGTGCTATTGGTATTGGTACAGATTACACTGCTGTCATTGCTCGATTCACATTACCATCGTACTTTACCCTTCAGTGTTTGACAAGCATCAGATCCAGGCCTGTGACATGTTATTCCATCTGATCCACATTGCTTGTGTGTGTCAGTACTATCAGTAAGTCATCAGTGTGATTATACCTGTCAGAGATCGTGTGACCGCGCTCTCGTACAGAGGAACTCCCTCTCCGGCATTATTGAACGCCTTCAGGGAAATCACATAGTGTGAGCTCGGCTCTGAAAGAGACAGACAGGGAGAGAAAAGGACATTCAGTAAATACAACAGACTACATTATCATTTCAAGATATAACTCTTAAGATGATTTGCTTTCTTTTACATCAATGTATATGTTTTATATGTTTTTATATGTTTCAACAATATATATTACATGCATATATATGCATTTTAGTGTTAAGTCAATCTGGTAAGTGGGGAAAATTTAGTTTGATTTCACCATGAAATCACTTCTCATATGATCGATATCACAATCAACCTTAGAAACATTCATGTGATGCTTTCTGTGAAGATCATACACGTTTTATAAATGAAGGTTTCATTCCTAAAGCATGTGATACTTTTGACTTGACATGTCTGTTGTTGTTTTGTTGAAGAATAATTACTTATAATGCATCAGAAATTCATCAAATGCATGACAATACATCACACTTGTCGCGAAGCATGAAGCTTTATGATGAAGCATGTATTAATACCGATGCATTAAAATGTACTTCACCTTGCTAAACACACACACAGTCATAACTTCATCTGTTATGACACTGTAATACCTCAACAATCACCTGTAGTAGGAGGTCATAGTGTGCTGTGTACAGGTGAGTATAAGCAGTCATAATGTGTTGTTTATATCTAGCCAAGAGCATCCATTCAAGATACTTCAGGTTATAATTATGAATCACATTTACATTTTTTCATGACTGTTGATACAGAGCATCCGAAAGCATTATGTGTGCAGCAGAGTGTCTTCTGCTGGCTGGTTAACGTACACCAGAATCATTTCCCTTCAAAAAGGTGACTCGACATAAATCCTGCTAAATGACGGTGCAGAGAAAGTTGTCTCTCTAGGTTTAAAGTGACGTCCTCTGCTCTGTTTCGTCCTGTCTGTCACATGAAGATATGATATCTGCAGACTTGTAAACTGATTGCCATGCAGCCCATCATTGTTGTAGTCGTCGCTCTTGATGTGATGATGTTGCATGTTCCCTCCGTGTAGTGTCAAAGCCCTGCATCAGTTAAACAAACACGCCCCGCTCCGCTCCCCAGACGCCTCGCCGTATGAATTAATGATCACTATGAATTATAAATGGCGTGTACATATGTGCGCTCGCTCCCACGTGTGCATGCAGCACAACGGCTGGATTTTATTTTTTCATTACTCTTCCATTATGAGACCTGAGACAGGAATTTTCATCCACGTATAAAAAATTCACCCAATTTGTTATTGTCTTCTTTGGCATGCAAATTGCACGTTGAAGTCGCTGGGGAGGATGTTTTCTCTTTTTCAACCTCTCAAAATTAGATTTCCACCTCAAGCAGCTTTCTTATTAAATTCTTTTAAATTATTGATTGGAATTAAATGGGGATTTCATCATCACAATGAATTAATGCAACAGGGAAGAGCTGTGTCAATATTGGCACTTTTTGGAGGAGCAGCTGCATTTATGCTGAATGAAAATATCAAATATTGTTGTTGATAAGTACATTAGAAATGTGAATTTATGAAATATTGAATTATTTCGGTGGTAATAAGACTGGGATGAAAGAGAAGCCGAGTAAAATGTTTTGACTGTGATAGAAAATATATCTGTGATTAATCTTCAGCTCATTCCTCCCTCTCTCTGCAGGTGTCTCCAGCTCGGGGGAGTGCTGCGTTAGTGTTAACCCCATTACCCCTCAGCCATTCTGCCCTTTAGCAAGGCACTGAGCAGCCACAGTGCTTTTTAAATTCTCAGCGAGGGGCCGACTTGCTGCACCATGAACAGTCCACTGAAATAAGTCAAAATCAGGTCACATAACTTCTTCTGCCACATGCTGTTTGTTCCTCCGGAATATATTTCCAGACCCTTTTAACTTAACTGTAGAGTTCCTGAGACCTGAACCTGACCGACTGTGACCTTTTGTCTGTGGGAAGTTTATTATAACAATAAAAACTGATTTTTTTTTGTGTCCAATTTCAGACTAAAGGGTGAATAAAAGATTCAGTACTTCTCCTCCAGGATTGGGTTGCCATCGGGGAACTGTGGAAAAAGAAGGGACCCCTGTGCAGGTGGTCCAATGCATGGGGGACACAAATCAAGCGGCACGTCTAGGGGTCTGTCCCCATGAGAGTTTGAGTCTCAGATACTTCGTTCCCTGCTGGTGAATTTTTTGTGCTGATTTCTGCTTTATATGCATCAATTTTAAAATCCTCTACCACTCTCGACATGACAGTAACTAAGACTAAGACTAAGCGGACAGCCCACCATGGTCGACAGAAGACCGTTTCCCTCTGACAGTACTGATCCACTCGTGGTTCATCTACTATTCAGATCTGTATTTGGACATTTCTTTTTACATGTTGAGTTGGAGGTATTTGAACGCATGTTACAATTTTTTCTCTGAATTGAATAAAACTTTATAGATCAGTACAGGTCCAAAATCCCCAATAAAATCTTAGAAATTTTCTTGGAAATCTTCTTAGTTCTAAAATCCTGACTGTGGCCCTGCTGTGACCTGACCTGAGACCAGCAGCTCTGATTTTGCCCTTAATGCTAATGCAGCATGGACCACACTCGCTTGCAAACACGAAACATTCACATATTTTTGAACATTTCCAAACCTGAACCCTAACCAAACTGAGCCTGATGCTTTAAACAGCAAAATGGCCTCAGGCCTCCTGGTGTAGCTAGCAATACATTTCAAATACCAGACCACTGTTGACCACTTCATGGGCAACTCAAGGTGATCTGAAGATGTTGGTGGTGTAGTTTTTTCCCTGTTTGATGGAGCACAACTAGCAGCTTATCAGAAAGTGTGGAGGCAGTGTTTCTGTAGCACACCTAGGTTTTCGATGGAGTAGTATCTCTGCTTGCTGTCCACTCGGACCGTCTCGGCGTAGGGACTTCCCACTCCGTAGCCGATGATGTAACCACGAACCAGGATGTTTGGGCTGAGGGGTGGAGTCCAGGACATGATGATGCTGTTGGGCAGAGGTCTGACGTGCAGAGAGCTGGGCTGGTCAGGTACCTGACTCTCTGCAAAAAAACACAAACAATGAAACATTGCACCACAGAACAAGACAAAAGAGGTGGTGGACATCAGATCTCAGTATTTCTCTGGCCTTGACTACGCCCCCTCCACCTCCACCACCAGCACTTTTAAAGTTAACCTTGTTACCAGCAGCAGTAGCAGGTACTTAGAGCAATTGGGCTAACAGATGCTAACCCTGTTAGCTGTGTATTAAGCCCTAATAAGCCCTGACACTTTGTGTTATTCCTCACCATCAGATTAGATCAGATTAGCGTGCTCTTGGTCCTCGAGGGGAGACGCCTCATATAACTCTATTGAGTGATAATCCATTGAAATGAGATTTGCGTCTCCCTCTGTCCCGGTCTGGAAACACAGTTAGCATGGATGTGTTTGTTTTTTTGTTTTTTTTTTATCTCAGCAGCTTCCTGCTGACCAGGATATCCAGGACTCCTCTGAGCTCCAGCCTGAGGTCAGATTTTCTAATTATTCTGCTAGAAATCATTAGATGAGCGAAGCAAGGAGCTGCCAGACGTTTGTGTCTTTGTTTCTTTATCTCTCTTCATCCACGACTCTCTCGTTCTTTCAGTTTCACTTTCTCTCCAGCGGCTTACTGGTTTGTTTTTTTCTAACTTTTGTAAAACTGTCAATCTTCATATTAATAACACGTCATTAAATATGCAAAAACGTTCTGCTTTCGGGTCTTGTATATTTTCATGGTGTTGTTTAATGAGTTTCCTCTGTAAAAAGTCTTTGTGTTATGAAAAGTGTTATTTAAAAAGTATGTATCATTATTAACAATACTGAAATTAACTTACTAAACTGTAAAAATTTGTCTGGAGTGAATTATATTGACTACCAAATCTCATGTCTTACCCCATCTGAAACCCATTCCCACACCATGATACCTGCACTGGGCAGCAACGTCACCACTGTGGCACCGTTTTGGTTCAAATCGTGTGTGCCCACCAGACTTTGTTAACTTGCTCAGATTGGGTCATTTTTCCTTGGTTGATGTATTTCTTAATGTGTAAATACGCTATGTAATTAAATTGTTTCCCTTTTAGGCTGTTTGCACAGGATGATTTATTTTGAAAATCCACCTGATTCTCTGGGCTGCTGACATGTCTGACTACATGCCAGCTGATGCTGCTCTGTGCAGATTGACGCGGGCTGCAGCCAAGGCACACATGTTGAATCCGTGCCTGGTGGAACTTAGCCTTTACTGTCCTCTGGCTCTTTATCTTTTTCTCCTACACATTTTCAGTGTTTATTACTGCACAGTATTTGTCAACAGTTAAAACATATCTCCTATGAAAACATATTTAATATATTTACAAATGTGTTTGAGTTTCTTGTTATTGATTATTGTGTTAATGTTTCTGTCTCCACCTACAAGTCAAATACATTAATAAACACTTACAATTCTAATTACATTATATCTGTCTAGTCTTCATGCTGTACTATTTTCACCTATTTGTATACTGCATTATTAGCCTGTATGTGTTTATGTTGATAAAAAAAAGTTCAGAATTATTGTTGTTCTTGTTGTTAATGAGGCTTTAATTTTTGAGCTTGAGGTCTCGTTACTGTGACAAATTGTTAGACTGCAATTTATTTTGTAAATAGTTTTTTGATCAATTAAGCCTATCATTGCATATTAATGCTTGCAGTTTACTCAATATCAATTTTTTATTTAATTCTCACAAATTATTCTGGTGAAAATTGTCAGTTATGATAAAAAATGGTGGACCCCCAGTACCTCTGCAGACCCCCTAGGGGTCACGGACTTGGTTGAAATCTACTGTCCTATATTATTGAATAAACTATTTATTCAATGTTTATATGCTGTTTATTTCTACAGTGTCATTAGTTGCCTCGGCATACTTCATGGAAACACCATCACTCAGTGTTACCCTCAACATCTTCTTTTCCTCTTCCCCTCCTCCCCCCGACCTTCCCCTCTCTCCTCCCCTGAGGCGAATCTTCCCTCCATCTATCCATCTCAGCCCTTAACTGGTTAAATATTTATGTGTGTTTTGGGACAGTGAACGTATTTACATGCTGTTGTACAGATCTCTACTATAACACACACACATGCACACACACACTCTGTTCTTACCATCCAGGTCAGTCTCAGGCGTCTCAGCGGAGTACCACTCACTTGCCGGACCTGTTCCGTTGGCTGTCATCGCTGCTACCTGGAAACTGTACTGAGTGCCCTTCTCTAGACCTGGAGGGAGAGAGAGCGATGGAGAGGGAGCGAGCATCTCATTAAAACTGACAAAATCTACCTTAATTGTTAGATGTGAACTACACAGTCGTCTATGGTTACTATAACAACAGTTTTAATAATGTTATTAAAGAGGAGAAATGGAACAAATGAGGGTTCCAGGTGTTCCAGTCCTGACCTGGAACATGCTTCTATCTTGACTGTGACTTGTAAAAAATAAAAAGACTTAGTCCTACTTCTGTGACTTTAAAGTGTTAAAATACTTCACAAACCCGCAGGTCCACCTATCTCACCGCTCTATTCAGAATGCCTGATATAATGAAATTCAGTTTCTTATTGTCAGAGACTAAAAAAGGGAGTGATTACTGCTGACAGCCAGGCTCGCAGATCAGATTCAACACACACATAAACACCTGCCACTGGGGGATGAAATCCCGTGCGGATAAAGATAACCATCAGTGGAAAATAATGAAAAGGAACATCAGTTTCATTTAAATCCTGCACACCTCAAATTAAAATAATCGCCAGTGGCAGTTTGAATGCACACACGTGCGTGTAAAGATCTAAGCTCATGCAAATGCAGATTTTCTCTAGCAGAGGAAAAAAAACACACCGAAATACGTGCAGAAGAAACAGAGCAGACACACGTCCACTATGTAATCCACACACACACACACACACACACACACACACACACACACACACACACACACACACACACACACACACACACACACACACACACACACACAGCCTCCTTTCTTTGTTAGCTTTATAACCGCCACTCAAAACTTTTGTATGCTTACAGTCTGCAGTTTTCTTTTTTTTTAGACTCCAAGTTTTTGTTTTGTAGTTTGGTGCCAGCAACAAAACAAAACAGAATCCAGTTTTACCAAATATATTCACAAATGTAAATGAAGGAAATGTTTAAAAATAAATCTTTTTTATGTTCAGCTGAAATAGTTTCTAAAATATACAGTATTTCCTCCTGTTATCAGCAGTTTTAGGATATTATACATTTGTTTTGGGAAACTAAATATTTAATGAAAATTACCTGAACTACCCTTTCTAAACTAATTTTAATAAAAATAAATTAAACTTTAGAGCCTCACCTGTGAACAGGTACCAGAAGTTGTTAGGTTCGATGGCCTCTTGGAGTACACGGCGGCCGTGAATTCCTGTCTTCCTGTATTTGATCTTGTACGCAGTGATGATGCCGTTCTGGGTGCTGCGTGGAGGCGGCTGCCATGCCACCTTGATGCTCTGAAAGATAGTATTGAGAGAGAAAACTGAGGACTGCAGGTAGGCAACAGTTAGAGATCATTATATAAAGTAATGTTGGTTCAAATTCTAGAGAAGTTTTAATGTTGAAAGAACATGATTGAGTTTTTTACATGAGACTTGATGAAGAGGTTCTGATTTAAAATAACTCCATGGTTCCTAGCAGCAGCCACAACATGTAGAGTGCCAAGAAAAGGCAGGCCATTAGTGTGCTCAGAGCCTATAATAAGGATTCCTGTTTAAGAGGGGTTAAGATGAAGAAAATATACTTCCATCCAATCCTTGCTCACAGCCAGGCAATTATGGGAAGACAACTTTGGTAATTGAAATGGTTAGAAGGACAAGTATAGCTGACTTTCATCTGCAAAGAAATTAAATAAAGTGTCATTCTGTTAAGAAAATGGCCCAAAGGAGGAAATAAAATTGGTCCTACAATAGAGCCCTGTGTCACCCCATACATTCAGGTGACACTAGTAGACAAATGAAATGTTCTGACAAGTATGAACAGAACCACTGGATAATAACCCACTTTGCCAAATCAAGATCAAGCAGAACCAGCACCAAGCATTCACCTGCACCAGCCTTCATCAAGATATCAATGATAACTTTTACAAGTGCTCAAAACAAGTGATTTCAGAAAATTCTCTCTCTGGCTTTTGATGGTCTATACTTGCTATGATCAGAAGTATCAGAACATCTTCTTTTTTTTTTTTTTTTTTAGAAATTGATGGACACTAGCAGTCCTTAAATAATTAAGAACAAATCCAGAAGAAGATCTATTGATGATGAAAAGCAGCAGTCAAGGGACAAAGCTATCAGAACCTATTATAAGAATTAGGTAAATAAGGTATTATGCCCAGTGGACTTGATTAAGTTGTCTTGGATAGTAATTTCCTTAAAAGTATGTACAGTCCCAAACAGAGGACAAGATAAAAGTCAGATGAGGTGAATATTTGATCAAACATTTAGGTAAACTTTTTACAGTCTACATTTGAAGTGATAGGGACACCAGGAGAACCAGGGTTGACTAAACGATCAATGGTCTTCAATAAGAAACTAGACCTGTGCTTGTTAGAGGTTTTGTCTTGCATCTTTAATTTCACTGTTATAAATTTGCAATAATAATTTCATTTGCTCATAGTGTACTGGAAGCTTTGATTTCTCTCTAAGCCATTCATACACATCTTTTTCAGAACACGATGCTTTCATAATCTAAGGTGAGAGTAAAGATGATTTGAATTCAGATGAACGTTTTAGTGGAGCAACATTATCTTAAAGCATCTAAAGCGGTCCACCCCATACATGGGGAAGCTGTGGCTCAGGTGATAGAGCAGTTTATCTAGTAATCTGAGGGTTGTTCGCTCAATCTCTGGCTCGTCCAGTCCATTGGAAGTGTCCTTGGGCGAGGTACTAAACCCCAAATTAGTGAGCAAATTATTTCCATGAGCACTTTGACTAAGTGCTGTATCGCTCCTGATGAACAGTTGAGTCATCGTGAAGTGAAAACCATTTGAGGGGTTGGTAAAAAAAAAACTCCCTTTACCATTTCAGTTCATTCAGCAGGTCACGACGTTGGAACCAGTCAGGGCAACATAACTTCAAGTCAATACTATTGTAAAAGCAGCTCGCTCATATTGAGAAGTGTATATCTGCTGCTTTAAAAGTATAAAAATAGACAGAAAAAAGTACACTATGTGCAGTTGTCTCATTACTTTTATCTAAAACAGGAAAACAGTGATAAGAACTTCTATCTATCTATCTATCTATCTATCTATCTATCTATCTATCTATCTATCTATCTATCTATCTATCTATCTATCTGTACAAGTGTGCATCTGTGTGTGTGCGTTTAGGTGTGTGTTGCACATGAATTTTAATTGCTTTATTTGCATGCTAACAGCCCACCTCTGACACACACACACACACACACACACACACACACACACACACACACACACACACACACACACACACACACACACACACACTCTCTCACACACACAACAGATGTTTACTCAGCTCCCAGTGTGCGCTGCTCTGCGAGGCACCTGCCATCAAGCATTCTGCCGATGTACTCAGTATGACTGTGTGTGTGACACGTGTGCGTGTGTGTGTTAGGCGGGATTACCATTAATAAATGAAGATTAATGAATCAGAATGTTAAAAAAAGATCCATCAATCTATCTCTCTGATGTATGCACATCTCTCTCTCTTCTATCTCTCCTCATGTATCATATCGTCCAAAGCTTCTGCCAGTTTCTAGATCTGCGACTGACCCTAAAACAATTTCTGGTAATACTCTTTAGTCTATGTTCACAGTCGCATTTTGCAAGTTTGTTTTCTGTTGCCATGGTGAAATGTCCAGTAAGAGTGCAAAGTGAAGTGGATTGCCATTTTGTCCAGAACACCCGCAGCTCAGAACCAGACAGCCACTTACACATGCAGAGATTGTATCACACACATTCTTGCATCCGTTGTTGTTGTTGTCATATTAGCACACACACACACACACACACACACACACACACACACACACACACAGTGATGGTGTGTGTATCCCTCCATCAGCTGTGGTGTAAGTCATCGGGCCAACGAGCAGTTTAAATATTCAGCCAGTGTTGCTGTGACGACAGCCACAGAGGAATTCATTAACATTTAGCTGCACCTGTTTCCTCTGCTGCTGTTCATCCCGCTAATTGATTACAGCAGAACTGATTACTGAGAGAAGGGGGGTGGGGGGCATGCAGAAGGATGGAGGGGGGAGAAAGAAGGGGACAAATTGAATAAAAGTGTGTCGGCCAAATTCCTTTATATACTCACTCACTCGCTCTCTCTGTCTCTCTCTCTGGACGAGGCGACACCGCGCACTTCATTAACTAATAAGCCACTTTGATAGGACCCAGTTGGATGGGAGGTCTCCATGGAAACGATATGGAAGTTAAATTCACGTTGGAACATCTCCCACAGAGACACAAAGAGGCAAAGCATCCATGAAGGAGGACAACGCCGCTATGATCTCCACCACACAGAGTCTCCACCAGGAGGGAACTACTACACCTCAATTACTACGATCTTTTTCATTAGGCTGCTGGAGCCGTTTACAATATGATTGTCAATGTATCAGCGCAGCATGTGCTGCTATAATCATGATATGTTCTGCTATTTCTAATACTTTTGTTATATGTTGCGGCTTCTGCTATACTGCCACTGCTACTATTTTCATTATTACTGCTGCTGCTACAGCAGCTCTTACTGATGCTAATACTTTCTTACTGCTGTTACTATTGTTACAACCTCTGCCCTTACTGTTTTTACTGTTATCGAACCCTAAAGTTAACCTTCTTTTAATGCTGTTGATACTTCTACAGCTATATTTTTGTTTCACATCCATAACTGGTCGATGTAAAATCCAACCTTTCTTTTGCCCAAAATTTGCCCAAACATATTGGATTTATTCAATTCAAAGTGTGAACTGAAATCCATTTCCACCCGTCTCTCAGATTCCTTCTTTAGTCTTTGGTTGAATTCAGACCTACATTGTGTATCATAGCTGAATTGTGCTCTCCACCTGCTAACAATCCAGCTGAACCACAGACTACTGTGTTTATTAAGTTGTTGAGTTTTGTCTCCTTCATGCTCACTGAACTAAATGGGGTCCCTGGATCAATTAAGCCGCTTTCGGATGTACTTTCTTTGCCTGTGTAAACTAGAGGCGAAGTGGCCGCAGGCTCTACTGTAACACTGACTAATTTCTCTGTTGTTTTCTGTCTGAGTGGAGCAGAAAATGTCGGGAGCAGAAATCCTCTCCTGCAGCTGCTTTGTATTCAGATGCAGTTGACATTGTAAAGCAGCAGGGCAAGTGGAGCCATGGCCTTGTTCACAGCCTTCAAAGAGGCAGAGAGTCTCCATCTTTTTTTAATTTTCCCTCAGAGGGAAATGCAGGGAGGTCTGCAGAAAGATGATGAAGATCACACTAATCATAATAAGCATTGATAATAACCAGAACAACAGTGATAATCATCAGAGGAAGAGATGTCTGAGGGAAACATAATGACCAAAGACAAGAATACTGCTAAGATCACTTAACTGATGTCATATTAATCTCTGCTATGACTACCATCAATAGTAACACCTATACTGCTGCTACGTGGATGTGAAAATCATTGTTGGTGTGTAATATTCTAAAATTTCTTTTACTTGAGTGCAAATTCCAAGAGGAATAAAACAGGTCTGTTTAATCTGTTCAAGTGTACACTATAGTGAGCATATGCTCACTGCTATACCTTGTTGTCAGACAGCCCTCTCCCTCGGCTCTACATTCTCTCAACCAAATCTTATTCCTACGCCTAATCCCAGCTGTGCCGGGCATGGTGTATTACGCTGCATATCTGACAGCAAGGTCAAACGATTATGAGAATATGCTCACTAAAGTGTATACTTAAATGGATATTGATTTCTTTTGGGTGGCCCTTTTTTTAACTTTTTCTGCTGACCCTGTCCACAGCCGAGACTTCTGTCTGCTCCTCCAAACTGGGAGTTACTGTAAGTAACACACTGACTATAAGTTAGTAACCTACAGCTGTGAAGTGAAGCCAACTCGGAATGGCAAAAAGTGAGTCAGTCTCCATAAGTCCCCATGGTAAAATGTCAAATGAATGTGAATTGTGTACCGGTTTATGTGGAGAAGGGGGGCTTGATTTTCCAGTATCCTGTATCTACATTTCTTCCCTCACCTATGGTAGCTCTGGGTAGTGACCGAAAGAATGAGGTAGCAGATACAGAAAATGAGCTTCATCCACCAGGTGGCTGGACTCAGCGTTAGAGATAGGGTAAGGAGCTCAGACATCCAGATGGAGCTGTCCAACTATAGGAAAAGAACCCAGGGTTCACCCAGAACCCACTTGTGGGTTCCATCTAGTGTGGATATCTATCTATCTATCAATCATGAAATGAATCATGACAGCTAAATTAAGTTGGTATACCTGCGTATATATCTTGCACTATGCCACTTCTTGAATCTACCTTTTTTTTGTATTAAGTATGTTATTGAGAAGTCCTCGTGCTGCTGATGCAGGACAGGCAACTGCACTGGTGCGTTTCATTTCAAAGTATTATTGTATTTCCAGCTGTACTCTGAGTCTCTGTACTGCCAAGTAGTTTGCCCGATCGATGCATGAGAGAGCTTTGAGGAAAAACAAAACTTTCAACTGAATCTGGAATTAATTCACTAGGTTTCTCTTTTGTTTCTGTATGCCGAGCTGCAGTGTGAGAGCTGCATACAGAACACCTCATCCACCCCATGACCTCCACACACACACACGCACACACACACACACACGCGCGCGCGCACACACGCGCACACACACACACACACACACACACACACACACACACACACACACACACACACACACACACACACACACACACATATATATATTTATATATAGGGCCAGGTGAGTAAACACTCCCTGAATTCAATCTGTGATTGTTTGTTCATGTCCTCTGGGTGAGAGCTGCAACCACATCGACTTGTGTGTGTGTGTGTGTGTGTGTGTTTGTGTGTGTCTGTGTCTGTGCATGTGTGTGTGTGTTAATGTCCTCTGGGTAAAAGGAGCAATCACATGGAGGGCAGACTGTCTCTATTTGCTCTGCAATACAGCATGCAACACCATGCTGCACCATGCACTGTGTGTGTGTGTGTGTGTGTGTGTGTGTGTGTGTGTGTGTGTGTGTGTGTGTGTGTGTGTGTGTGTGTGTGTGTGTGTTCAGAGAATAAACAGCTGTTAGCTTTAAGAACAATATATTAAAAAGGGGTGTTTGAGCAGTTGGTTGTCTGTGTACACAGAATATTAAATAAAAACTGAAGCCAGTGTGCTGGTTTTTAATATAGGAATTAAGGACAATTAAATGATTTATTATTAATCATTTTATTGTAAAGGTTTGTTTACATTCATAATCTAATCAGAAGACAAACAGAAACAATGTTTTCTTTTCTTCCAGTTAAAACTCAGCTCACATTTTTAGTTGTATCGATAATTGAATTCTCTGTTGATTGAACAGTGAAGCACACCTCACCTCTCTCTCTGTTTCTCTCTGATATGTATTGGGGGGTCCCTGCACATACTGCTGATGTGTGTAAGTGTTACCATGGCTACCAAATGATCTTGCATAAATACATAGATCACTCACGGGTGTAAATCCCACAGCGGGCGTGGGGGACATGTCCCAGCTCACTTTTCAGAATCATATAAATGACATTTTAAGCAGGTTTCCTCATAAATAATGCAGACATTTTCAGAGAGATTCTTTTTTTTTCAATTTTTTTTGTGGGAAGCACCATAAGCAGTTTCATCATAATGTGCTATTTGCAATTTATTTATATATATGCTTTTTATTCCTTCTTTGGTTGAAGGCTGCAGAATTATGAGAGATGGAGCTGTTGAGATGTACTTATCTGGTTAAAATGTGTGTGTGTGTGTGTGTGTGTGTGTGTGTGTGTGTGTGTGTGTGTGTGTGTGTGTGTGTGTGTGTGTGTGTGTGTGTGTCACAGGACCCTCCCTTGTCCAATCTGAGCTCAACAAACCGATGTTTATGTTTCTGGGTTCTGTGTCTGAGGGTGTAATCATCCCATTACCGCAACGACTCTGCAGCAAACATCAGAGTGAAGAAATCTGAGACGATTTACAGTAATTGTCCTCTGTTTTGTGACATCATCACAGGTGAGTGACAGAGAGAGAGACAGAGACAGCGGAGAGAACATCTGTGAGCTGATGATGATGAAGAACTGTGCAAGAAATGACCAAACCACATGCACAAATGAATGGATGGATGGATAACTGAGTGAGACAACATATGTGTGGTTGAATGAATGCATATTGACCTGTGTGTGTGTGTGTGTGTGTGTGTGTGTGTGTGTGTGTGTGTGTGTGTGTGTGTGTGTATGTGTGTGTGTGTATGCTTGTCAAAGTTCAAACTGTCTATAACATTGAAAATCAAACCTTTCTCTGTTCTCTTCTCTGACGAGTAAAGGTCGCGTCTCTTCATGGATCATAACCTTTCCCAGAATAACCCTTCAGCCAGTCAAAATGTTTAAATGTTGTATATATTATATCACAGTGATTCAAAAATAAAATTCTATTTTACAGTGAACAAATCTCAGAGGACGTCAGGACCTTTGAGAATGGATAGAAACTTATTTTAATTATTTGCAACAGATGAATAAATAAATGTCTTGCGTTGATATCTTTCATGGTTGCGTGATAGAGTGACCTGCTGTAAAAAGTATGGTGTGACTGTGACCTCCAGATTTAAACTAAAATACAGTTTTGAGACATACAAGATGTTGTTGGCTTGCTGTTCACGTCTTATCTTATCGTTAGCATGTTGTTCCCTTGTTGTTAACCTGTTGTTAGTGTGTTGTTCCCTTGTTGTTAGCATGTCGCTACCTTGTTGTTAATCTGTTGTTAGTATGTTGTTCCCTTGTTGTTAACCTGTTGTTAGCATGTTGTTCCCTTGTTGTTTACCTGTTGTTAGCATGTTGTTCCCTTGTTGTTTACCTGTTGTTAGCGTGTTGTTCCCTTGTTGTTAACTTGTTGTTAGCGTGTTGTTAACCTGTTGTTAGCATGTTCTTCCCTTGTTGTTTACCTGTTGTTAGCGTGTTGTTCCCTTGTTGTTAGTATGTTGTTCCCTTGTTGTTAACCTGTTGTTAGTATGTTGTTCCCTTGTTGTTAACCTGTTGTTAGTATGTTGTTCCCTTGTTGTTTACCTGTTGTTAGCGTGTTGTTCTCTTGTTGTTAGAATGTTGTTTCCTTGTTGTTAGCATGTTGTTAACCTGTTGTTAGCATGTTGTTCCCTTATTGTTTACCTGTTGTTAATGTGTTGTTAACCTGTTATTCACATGTTGTGTGTTGTTCCCTTGTTGTTAGCGTGTTGTTAACCTGTTTTTAGCATGTTGTTCCCTTGTTGTTAACCTGTTGTTAGCATGTTGTTCCTTTGTTGTTTATCTGTTGTTAGCATGTTGTCCCCTTGTTGTTTATCTGTTGTTAGCATGTTGTCCCCTTGTTGTTTACCTGTTGTTAGAATGTTGTTACCTTGTTGTTAACCTGTTGTTAGCATGTTGTTAACCTATTGTTAGCATGTTGTTCCCTTGTTGTTGACCTGTTGTTACTGTGTTGTTAACCTGTTATTCACATGTTGTGTGTTGTTCCCTTGTTGTTAGCGTGTTGTTAACAACTTTAATTTTGTTGGTTCAGTATTTCAGAATTCTTCAAAAAAATCACTTAGATGCTTGTATTTCGTGTTAACAGTGCAAACGGAGGTATATGAGATGGAAAAATTTGTCTTTGTTAAAGGACTGTGAATATATGTACAACATCCAGAATGAATTATGACTTCTGCGACCTCTCATAGCCAGGCATTAACAGAGTTTTAATAATGGACTCTGTGAAACCTCATTTTATGTCCCCAGAAGTCAAATGAACACTTCACAGTGTGCTCAGCTGGATCCTTCACTGCTGGTTCCTTTAATTAATGTTTAAATTAGTCTCCAGGTTCTCCTGAGCAGCAAGGAGACTCACCAGCAGGTTTTAATCGCTCAAACAGGAACCTTTCCAAAAGCTATTCTCAGACCGACTGCGGGGCTAAAAGTTTGTAGTGTGCTGAATGTTCCCAGAATCCACTTCTGATCCTGAATCTGACATCCATGGAGGCAGTGACCCTGGCTGGGCTCTCTGGAGAATTCTGGGTAAAGAGCCCACAGACTGACAGTACTGTAAACTCTGGCTCAACCAAGCATTCTACAACACACACACACACACACACACACACACACACACACACACACACACACACACACATACACACACATATATACACTGACAGCAACACTTCACTGACTGGAGGAAAGTTGAAGAAATGTCAGATTTGTCTGAAAAGTTGGTTTGACAGCAGAAACTTGACGAGAGCAGAAAGATTCACATTTTCTCCTTCAGCAAAAAAGCAGCAGAGAAACTGACTGAGGCTGGACCCACCCACGCACACACACACACGCTTACACACATACTGTGAGACTGAGTGTGTGTGTGGCAATTAAGGATGTTGCAGGAATTCAGCACAGTTCGAAGTTCACATGCAGTTTTTATAGTTTTTTTCATTAAAAAAACACTTTTGGCCATATTTACTTTGCAAGGCTAACATTACCACTATTCTTTCATTTATTATCTAGAATAAAAACCTTTCAGGGGCCGGACCCAATTCTAGCTGACATTGACAAAAGGCGGAGTGCACCTTGGACAGCTTCCCAGTTCATCAATTAACCTGCATGTCTTTGGACATTGGGACCAAGCCAGAGCACTCCCCATGCAGGTACGAGAGGTCCCAACCAACTGGTGGATTTGAACCCAGCCCCTTCTTGCTGTGATGCACCTATGTCTGCTTCTAGGAGCGCCTGCACTATTATTGTGATTGTCACCCTGACATCCAAGAAAATAGCGTAGAAGCTTGTTCTCGCCATGTCTGTCTAACCTGAGCGTTATGATATATCATGATATTAGTTGTCAGCTTGTTGTTAACGTGTTGTTATCTTGTTACTAACTTATTATTAACTTGTTAACTTTTTATTATATTATTTTTTATTATATTATATTATAATATATAATATAATAATATATATTATATTATCTGTGTCACTTGGAGTTAATTATTACAAAAATGTTTTGTATTATCTAACCAACACCGTCCACACCTCTAAGGCATTGAGTGTTGTAATTACTCTGGCCTGGGATGATTTAGCTTTGATTGTCAAGCCTCACACAAAGAATGCAGAATCCATGAGTGCTACTCTCAGTATTTGTTAGAACTAATGAATAATAGCATTTTTTAAATGTTTAATTAACCGGTCTGTGCCTCTTATCCTGATCTACAGAAAGGTCAGAGGTTAGGGCGTGGAGCTGGCAAGCCTCAGCAGGGCTTTAAACATTTAAAAAACACCTGCTGCTTCAGTATGTGTGGAATTCAGCTTTTAATCACTTTAATAAATGCATAGAAGTTGTGTTGCATGTGAAAATATTTCTCCTTTATCGGTTAATATTTTGAGGCTTTAAACTGTCTCAGACACCACAGATCAATCAGTCCTGACTTCAGAGCCGATCAGCAGAGAAATATCAATCACATGCAGGAAAATCAGGGAACAGAAAGTAAATGAGGTCAGCTCTCCACAGACGGTCTGAACGTTCATATCCACCCTGGAAACATTAATTTCCTCTGCTGCTGCATTCTAAGCAGGATGAAAAACAGAAAACTCCACACCAGCGTGTTAATGAAACAGACCACATCACTGAAGGGAGAGTGATTTGAAGTGATGCTGACCGGAGGCACAGCAAGGAAGCTAAGCAATGTACTGCTGTGAATAGGGGCAGCGACAAAAAATATTTTAGCCACTTAAAAAGATCATTTTGAGTCTAAGAGTACACTATGTTTAGAATATTTTCACTGCTTTGCCATTAGACAGCTTGTTTCAACAGGAAGCTCTTATATCGCTCTCTTTAAAGCCACTTGACTGACAAAAACCTAAATTAAAGTCATTTACCGTGAAAAGCACTGGAGCTGCTGGTCTGTTTTCAGTTTTAGGTCGTATTCAGACAGGATCTGGCTCTGTAGCGAATCGCTGGGTGTGGGTCTACTGTATATCTGGTGAGCGTAACTGCTGTGAAACAATCGGGACTTTTTTCAGAACTTTTTATTTCACTGATTAACCAGCTTCATCGAGGCCGGCGCTCGCTCACTCTCATTCACTGGCTTCGTCTCTGATCCAAAGCTCACATTCTCCCTGCCTCTGTTACTCAAACCATCGGACACAAAACAACTTATATTTTTTCATGTCATTATGGTTACCGGACTCAGATTTAGAAGCTGGTTTATGAACTAAACAAAGCCAGAACACAACAGGAGTATCAGAGTTTATCTATGAATCCACCTCAGTGTCAGACATTTCAGGCCAACTGTGGAGGTTCGAAACATCTGATCGTCTGATTGGTGACCACAGCATGACGTCGGACTGCGTTTCCAAAAGTTGGATCCAGTTCTCCAGCCTCCCATTCAAATGAATGGAAAAACAGGCGTTTTCGCCACAGCGTTGTATCTTGTCTGAGTTTGTACTTTCAGCAGGAGTATTGTCACAGTCACTGAGTCAGCGGGACTTCTGTCCTAATCTCTGATTAAATTTGTCCACGCAAAAAGATATGGACATTTGATGCTATTAGATCAGCTGCTCAGACAGACAACGGTGTATAATTTTGTGGATACCTTCAGCAATTATTTGAATCTTCTGACGTGACACCAGATTCAACACAGGTTGATGTGACTGTTGCATTTTGTGCAAACTTGTGAGCTGTTCCACACAGATTCCAAGCGAAGACACTGAGTTCGTTTTCAGTATAGGCAGCTGACTTTTTCTTTTTTCTTATTTTGACTTGAAGCAAATCTCCAAACCCCAATTTTCTCTAGATCATCAAAATAAATTCTGCAGTATCAGCAGGATTATTACAGGGCACTCTCACTTTATGTAAAAAGTCACACCGCTGCTTGCGTTGCTGTGCTTATGTGAATGCAGCCTCGTATGACCTGAAGGCAGCAACAGATGGAAGACGGTTTTTAGATTTGATTTCTTAAATAGCTTTGAACATGGAAAATAGAAAGCAAACTGCCCCTGAAAGCATTTTTGTGAAGCTGTATTAAGAATTGTAATTCACTGTGGAGGCTTGTTTGATACAATATGAATTCACACATTTACAGTATATGGGTGTATTTTAACGGCTGCTGCAAGATCCTGCAATTTGACTGAACTTCTCTTGCTTTCATGTGATGAACCTGATGTTAAAATATTTCCAGAGAGCTAGTAGCAGCTATGGCTTGCACCGTGCCCGTGGATGTACAATGCACAATCACTGGACTATTTTGATAGTGAAGAAAACTTCAAACTGTGATTATCTTCAGAGAAGTTCAGGAGTTATTTGTTGTCTAATTGGCTTTGTGGTTGTTTATTTGCAATCCACAGAGACAATAATATATAATATCCTCCAAATATGTATTTATCATGTATGTGTTCAGTTTGGGGTTTGATATGATTTCCACAAACTGCAGCAATCTGGCTCTGAGGGTCTTGGAGGACCATAACATCCACCATGACCCTGCCTGCTATGTTGATAAGCAGCTAAATCAGTGGTAATAACCAACTTCCTGCTATTTTCAGAATACCAGCATGAACCTCTCACATTCACCTCACGGTATTTGTGTCTAACATACTTCTTTTCATCTATCTTTGCGTGTTTTTGCAAACACACATTTGAATCACATAAATCAGTAAAATGAGGCCAGATCACCGGAGAGTAACTGCTGACTGATGTCAGTGTCACACTTTGAACGTGTGTCAGAATAAACAGCCATTAGTCACACGCAGGGTGGAGGAAGCTGGAGAGGCGACAAATCAGTCTCAGTGTGGCCCCGTAAAATGTTAAAGAGTCTGTTCTGAAATGTGATGTAAATGTCAGTTTCCAGTGTGTGAAGTTGTTTGTATCGGCACGGGTGGAGAAGTGCGGTGAGGTGTTGTAGTTGGGGCAGTGTAGAGACAGTGGTCAGAGAGAGAGAGGGCGAGAGAGAGGAGGCAATAAAAAGTAGAAACTCACCCTGGACAGGACAACCTCTAAGGTGATGTTCTGAGGAGGAGCGCTGGGCACTGCAGAGACAAACACACACACACACACACACACACACAGTGTAAATATTGGATCAGGTCCTTCAGGCTCACACAGGCAGCTTTGAATGTAAATGTTAAGACAGCACTGCACACTGTGTTGTTATAAATTATGTACACGCCGCCTCGCTGACATCTTTTGTTGTTTTAATAAATAACATTTTATCACTTTTTCCGTGTTTCTTCAGGCTTCAAAAACTTTCTGAAACAGATCCCAGATCCACACCAACGTTACAGCCAGCTACGTCGTGGTCACACACTTATACATCTACATTTACAGTATGTCTTGTAATTCATTCATGTGTAAATAACATTTGAAAACATCGATCAATGTTTAACCGTAGACTGTTGAGTGTGGTGCTTCTCCCTCCACCAGTTCCCCACTTATCAAAAAATGGGCAAAGAGTAAATGAATGAAGCCTGGTTGCTCAAACAAGCCATCTTCAACAGCACCCACCTGTCAATCAAAGTGTCCACACTGTTAATTCTGCATCACAATATCATTTGAACAGGTAAGTTCTATAAAAAACGCAGCCAGAGACAGAAGGGCCAATCAGAAGAAAGTATGTTAGTAAGGGTATGGAAACAACTAAGTTATAATTTCCTCATTTCTTAACTTTTATTTAACCAGGAAGGGTCCTACTGAGATAAAGAAAAAAAACAAGTCTTAGTCAAGACAGCCAGCAGCACAAACTAAGAGCAAATGAAAACACATAGTAGTCTAAAAATGCTAAAGGTACAACACAAGCTATGAAATCAACAACACCAGCTAAAACAGCAATACCTCGACGATTGATTCGTTAGGTCTTTCAATATGGATTTAAAAGCATTCAAAGAGATCAGATCTTTGAGTTTTAAAACAAGCAACTGACGAGGGGAGTATCTCGCATGTCAGAAGTCCAATCTGTGAGTCTTTATGCTAAGCTAAGTGGACCTGTCAGAGACTCTGGACCTGATGGCCTCATTACAGATCGTGTTGTATCATTCTCTTTTTTTTGTTTTTGTTTTACAGTGTCAGTGTGTTGGCTGTGAGCCGGGCTCTAACTGTACGGTGTCAGATCACTGCTGTCAATCAGTCATCCTGATGACATCAGCACACACACACACACACACACACACACACACACACACACACACACACACACACACACACACACACACACACACACACACACACACACACGCTTCAATTAAGATAAAGGCAAAGAAGAAAGACAAAAATAAGAGGATGGAGAAAACAAACTGGGAGAGAAAGATAAAGGTAACAAAGAGGAGAAAGAGGAGGGATAGAAAAAGGTCATAAAAATGAGAGGATGATGGCAACAAAGGAAAAGAAAACACATGAAGTTCAAAAAGGAAGTGAAGGAGAAGAAAATGGAGAATATGATGTAGAAGAACGTGAAAGAAAAGAGAAATAAGGGGGGAAAGTGGAGGTTCTGAAAAATAAAGATAACACAGATGGAGGAGAGCATGATGGAGACAAAGGAAATAAAAAAATACAGGAAAACAAAGGAATCGGAGGAGGAGGATGGAAACAAAGGGAAGGGAAAAAACAGGAAGATGGAACATAAGAAAAAAATAGGAACTGATGATGAAGTGAACGAGGAGGAAGAGGATGAACAGGATGCCGAGAGAAGAGGCAGCAGATGTGCGCTCCGGCGGCGCGAATCAGAGACAGAGTGCAACGTTCAAATTGAGAATCAAAGTGTTTTTGGTTTGAATGAACTCTGCATCTGTCCACGCAGACGCATGATTAACTGTCAGCAGCTTATCTATTGATTCAGCTGCTCACTGTCTGTGTGTGAGCGAGCATGTGTGTGTGTGTGTGGGTGCGCGTGCATGGCTCAGTTTTATTGTGGATTCAATTAGCCCACAAGTCATTGTTATCATGGAGACACAGCCGGAAGATTCACAATACAGCCACTCTGCTTGTGTGTGTGTGTGTGTGTGTGTGTGTGTGTGTGTGATTTCAGATCATTTTGATGTATTTATGGTGTGACTGCAGTTGGACAGATGCCTCCATTCTGTCTCGGTCTGAATGGAGGTTTACTGACAATAATACAAGTGAATGCTGAAGTCTGAGCTGAAATTTTATTGGTGGTCTAAACGTAACCCAAAGTGAAGCTATGATCCCCGTCAAAATATAAACCACAGGACTGGAAGCTGTTAGCACCTCCTGACTTGATTGACAGATCTTTTTCTAATGTATATAATGAAAATCTGTTTTTCCACAGTGGACAGAGGGACTTCATGGTGGTTTTCTTAAAGGCTATTTTTCAAACTGGACCTTATCTTCCTTGTTTTGGATTTGGTCCAGTATTGAGTCTGCAGCCTGTAGCCATGAAGTGCAACGTCCAACTGTGTACAGTCAAAATATGTCCATTAAAAGTGTTTTGCTGAGTGGCTCGTGGTAATTAGAACTTTCCAATGTTCTGCACTTGTGGGTCAGTAGAGGCGTTTTCACGTAGAAAGCGAGGAAACTTTCACCTCACGTACTCGTACAAGTTTGCAGCGGGCGCTCGGGGAGTGTGTTTGAACCTCTGCACACAGGTTGAAAAGTGAGAGTGAAGATAAATCCTCTTTTTAATCTCCAAAGTTAACTCTTAAGCTCTCCTCCCAGAACTTGATGCAACTCTGGATCATTATTCTTCCAGAACTCCCCCAGTGCTCTGCAGCTATCCACTCCACCTGGTTCCTCCTCCATGCACTGATTTCTAAACCTTTTACGCTCAAGTTGAACATTTTCAGCCTGCGCATGTCACTTATGACATTGTATTAAGCAGTTATTTGGTGCCTATTAAAGCCCAATCAACTCACAAATTACACGCCTCTGTCAGGGGTGTGGTGAATGAAAATGGGCTCTTAGGATCCCCATACGTGTCCTCTTCACTCTTCAGCTTTGGACAAAAAACATGCAGTTTTAGCACACGGTAAAAAGGTTGATTTGGGCCTTGTGTTGTCTAATATTTTTTAGCAATTGCTGAAGAATGAAAAATAAATTAAAAAAATATTTTTTTTAATATCAAATCACAGCATGACCCATTCTGTGTTGTTGCTTAAGGTCTCTGTGTCTATATGTGCTATTTTGGATAGACTTTTCAGCATTTTTTTTTTTTATTAACTTTCGAGTGATCAAAATTCTGTGTAACAAATGGTATTTTTTGCAGCCCACAGCTTAATTCTTATAATATATTATTTATGGGCTGGTAGGATTTTCCTGTACTGATATGGATGGCAGATTTGGCTTTTTTTGGTTGACATAACAAAGCATTTGAACATCTAAGAACATAACTGCTGGTGTTATATATCTGTAGACGTGACACAAAATATGACTTTCTGAATGATTGTTAAAGAGAAGAGAAAGAGTGACACGTCTTAACCTTAAATGTTAACAGAGTTTGCATTACTCATAATAAGTCATGTTTAGAATGAACATGAGGTTCAGATTTGTATCATCTTCAACCCCCCTGGTCTAAATTTTGAATATTTGAATAGCAAAAAAATCTTCTTTACAGATTTATGAATAAAAAATCTGACATCTGACAATCTGAGCTACAGCTTCATTATCATCAATAATCTTCAGGTTCTCAGCCTTCAGATGATGTTGCTTTCTCCCCTTAAAGATCCCTTGACTTACAGAGAGGAGTGAAGTAGCAGTTGTCTTCTTGAGTACCTAAACGTGTGGTGAAACTCAACAACAAAACTGTAGCAAGATTAAACCCACAGTTTCTTTTTATCTCATATCATGCATGCTGTTTGCCAGCTGTGTTGTAAACCCTGCCTCTGTTCATTCCAGTCCACGTGACAAGAGGACAGGTTTCCAACCAAATGTGATGCAAATATAACCGAATTCCAGACAACGTGAGAGGAAAATGAATTCACGTTTCCATCCATTAGTGTTTTCTTCCCACATACGACAACATTAAATGCTGAACTCTGTTCCTGTCTGTGTGTGTGTGAGAGTGTGTGGACTCCATTAGTGTCTGAGGGTAAGAGGCTAAAATGAAGCTCCTTCCTCGTCATCCTCATGCTTAATTAAAGACCCCAGAGTCCCCTAATGAAACTACTGACAGCAGGAGAGAGAGAAAGAGAGAGAGACAGAGAGAGACAGAGGAGACAGAGAGAGAGAGAGAGAGAGAGAGGAGAGAGAGAGATAGACATAGATATCTATATATTCTGAGATATCTCTCTCTCTCTTCTCTATCTATATATTTCTCTCTCTCTCTTATCTCATCCGACCT
>CM014093.1:4017846-4048063 GCA_004119915.2 Collichthys lucidus | reverse complement strand
ATCGGATGAAAACCGATGCTTTCATTCAAAAATCAGTTTTTACGTGACAATATTAATGATTTTAATTTGATACTAATGTTTCCACACACATCCAGATGCTGTTTAAACCTTAATAATGTACTTAGATATAAAACTGCAGTATCTCTCCTTCAGCATCACATCTGCGTCCTGTGTCACCAGGCTCTCAGAGACAGTCGAATATGAAATAAATCTTTCAGCTTCGAGTTAAATCGAGCCCAATGTGACATCAAACACATCCAGCTGTGACTCAGCTTCCCCCCAAAGGCACCGAAAAGTTTCATTTAATCTAATCAAATTAAAGGCTTATTTAAAAATGACTTTTCATAAGTTCGACCTACATAAGGAAGAAAAAAATGTGCAGGGAAGGAGCGAAGGATGGGTGGAGAAATAAGAAAAGGGGGGACGAGGACAAAAGGAAGTCGGGAAGCTAACTAACATCTGTGCATTCTTTTCTATCTTTACACTGGTTCGATGAATCGGTGTAAATCAGATTAAACAATCCTTCGTCCAACAGCTCTGAAGCTTTGTTCCTCTGTGCGTCCAGTGCTGGAAAGCTTCGCGCATCCTGGCAAAGAAATATCTGAGAGTAAGAAGCAGTTCAAGCAGTTTATTCAGTCTGATTGGCTAAAAACCTGCTGGTGTTGGCTGGACCGGCGGACATATTGACAGACTTAAATCTTCCCTCTGCATTAGCGGAGACTTCCCTCTCTCTGTGGGAGCTCTGTGACCCCGCCCCTCCCCTCTCTCTTTCTTGTTTTTCAGTCTTATTGGGCGAGCGGCGGCGGGCCGGCCGGTGGCTCAGTGGGGGAGTTTGGCAGCTTGTTAAATGTTTTCTAAAACACCCACAGTAATTCACAGAGCCTGTAATTAATCAGGAGAGGAACCCCGCAGGCCACAACCAAGAAAGTGTGTGTGTTACAGTCTGTGTGTGTGTGTGTCTGTGTGTATCGTCTTTCCTGGAGAGGGACTTGATTCCACAGAGAAGAGAGACAATCACCACCGCAGACCGCAGAGACTAAACCAGCCTGTGTTTTACTGCTGTGAATTAGTCAGAGTGTGTATTTAATGATTTATTCTCAAGTGTGTGTGTGTGTGTGTGTGTGTGTGTGTGTGTGTGTGTGTGTGTGTGTGTGTGTGTGTGTGTGTGTGTGTGTGCGTGTGTGCATGGTCGACTGCAGTGGATTTTTGGCTGCATTAACAATGTTTCAACTAATGACTAACAATTCATTTTAAATATGAGCATGCAGAGCTTCTGTTTAAATGTGTTTGTGCCACAGTGTCACATGCATCGTACATCACTGGATCACTGCAGGTTGAAGACTTGTGTCATAAATGTGCACACAGAAGCCTGGTTAAAGCCTTCCTCAACTCCCTCAACACAACAGATAGGTACATGACATAGAAGACTACAGAGTCAGATACCAATGTCAGACCTCCAAGGGTAAACATGTTTCCTTGTTGGTAGACTAATGACTATTTATGGACATAGAGTAGCTGTCTCTCTGTCCTGAGGCTTCTTCAGTCTTGAGGCAGCATCATGGCATGACAAGTGTATTGATAAGTCCTTCGTTGGTCGGTGTGTGAACTCTCTGCAAGTTAGGATCCACAGAAGTTTCCACAGAAGGAGGAAGCTCCACTATGTAGAACCACTGTACAGTCATGAGTGGACTGAGTTCAGCTACTATTAGGAGTGTCAGCCAGCAAATTCTTTTATATCATATCCAAAAGTTAAGCACATCAACTTGGTATTTTTGATCCAGGACATCCAGCATTTGGAATAAAGTGAGGAAAATGTGCCATAGTAACATTTTCTGCCATCTCCTTTGGTTTCCTCTGAGGGTCACAGTCTACAGTTTCTCTTTATTTATGACAAAATTTCACATTTCCCCCCCTTTTTGTTGTCACAATCCGTTTCTGGCACTATACAGCGTGTAGAACAGACGAAAGAAATGGGACACAGGCGCGACGTGTCACGTAGGCGGGATGGAGTGGCTTCTTTTTTTTTCTTTTTTCCTGCTACACAGACTCTGTGTTTGCAGCTTCATTTGATTTTAATGGATGCACTCAGCTGCGGGCTGCTGTGACACGCGGTGCAAGGACAAAAAAGGGCAAAGGGCAAAAAGTTAAATAAATGCACCAAAACTGATGAATATGAGTTTATGCCTCTCACACAAAGTCAGCTGGGATAGGCTCCAGCCCCACCACAACCCTGATGAGGAGTGTGGTCAAGTGGTTACAGATAATGGATGGGCGAGTTTATGCCACAGATTCATGAAAATTGAGAGAGTAAGAGGCAAGTTTTTCTGTATTGTTTCCTGAGAATTAAATCTGAAAAATCAGACGCATTCTTTTTTAAGCATTGCTAGGACTCTGCAGTTGATGCAGAATTCTGCAGAACATGTACTGACCGGAACCAGGATCAGAGATCTTCATCAATCTAGAATAGTCTTCTCCTTACTTACAAAGCTTTTCATGGTCAGGCACCATCATATCTAAAAGAGCTCATAGTACCTTACTACCCCTCTAGAACACTGCGCTCTCAGGACGCTGGGTTCCTTGTGGTTCCTCCAAAAGTAGATTGGGAGCGAGAGCTATCAGCTATCAGGCTCCCAGTCTGTTTGGTGTCTAGATTCATCATCCTTATTTTAAATACACAAACATCATCATAACAACACCACAACAAAGCTATAAAACTATACTGCCATAATAACACTAACACTTTTATGACTGCACTATAAAACCCTCATAACAACACTGACACCGTTTGTCAGCAGCCATGCGCTGATGTCGTACGATGTGTTGGACGGGGTCAACCCTGTGACTCTTTGGTTACGGGACGGTGTCTCGTCCACCCTGTACACTTTGTTTTCTTCCATTAGCATCCGGCGATAAGAGCAGCAGCCGGCGCTGACAGCAGCATGCTTGATATGACTGATGGCTACAGTCCCGGCTCTGTTTCTCACTGCCTTCATTAAACAGCTAACAGGAACCAGCTAATGAGCCAGGCTGCACTCATTATTATGGGAAACAACACACACATTCGTTATCCTAATCATCTAATCATGGCCGCTGCCCTGTGAAGTCAGAACACACACATCTCCATACATCACCACGTTGTGGATATTCATCAGCATCTAACTGCCTCCATTTGGAATAACAAAGTGTAATGGAGCATTTTAGCACAACATATTTCACTTTTATTAATTTATTGTAAACTCAAGACGGGGAGTGGATAAGTTAGCTTGTCACATGTCCAACAGCCAACGTTTCCATCCAAAACGCTCCGTTAATGTATCTGTAGGGTTTTTTATGGCCTTTTTTTATTTAGCACTGACACATTAATAAAGTAATAAACACGGCTGAACTCCTCTGTGGACTTTTAGCCACAGGAAATGTAAATTTAGACTTTTTGAGGACGTGAGATCTCATTCCAAAATCTTTAAGAGTAATGAGAGGGAAAACAATTTAGGAGATTATACTCGTAATAAATGTGAAATATGTTCCGCATATGGCAGCTAGAGCTGCAGATTAAAAGAGAATTTGTGTATAAAAATAAAGTCTTCATGAATATGGAACACCAAACATCTTTGCAGGAGTGAAGAGTTCGAATTGAACTTTTTCTTTTTCTTCAATAAAAACGGCCTGTTTGAAAGGAGTCACAGTGGTAGTCTCAAATAAAAAGACAATTTTTTTATCTGGACAAATATTGTTTTCATTATTTCCATCCATCCCATTTGATGCTTTTAACACATCCGCAGATGTCTCAAGCTGTTGGAAGGCTTTTAATGTGAAGAGTCTATCCAAGAAGCGTCAAGGTTCATTGACACAGGCTTAACAGCAAATGGAAGTAGAACTGAGTGGTGATAATTCATTAAACGAACAGTATTCATGTTAAAAAAGAGAAACTGAGAGCAGCAGATTAATGACATGAGTTTTCACTTCCTGTCAGTGTGTGTATCTACATGTTTCTACACAAAAAGTCCATCAACATGCAGTGTGTGTGTGTGTGTGTGTGTGTGTGTGTTTATGCGTGTGTGCAAATGTGTCATGTAAGTAAAGTGTTCACCTTATCAAATATATTCAATTTGCAGCTGAGGCAGAGAGAGATAAAGGGCAGACAGATGGAGGGATGAATAAATAAATCTAGAGCGCATACACAGATAACTGGGGGCTCGTCCCGATACTTTAAATCCTTGTCTGCTTCAGCCCCGAAATGTTTTTTAAAAGACTTAAAGAAATGACATGAGGTGTGGAAAACGGACGGATCGTTCCCGATCATGTGGGCTTCGCGTCTGCTTTAAATTTTGGACTTCTTCAGTTATTTTCCCTCCTTCCTTTCACATTCTGTTTCTTTCTTTTCATTTCATCATTCCCTTCCTTTATTCTCTGTAACTGCGGGCAATGGATTTTTTACAATAACGGCTGGTGTGTTTAATGACGCTGGTTCTCTTGTGCAGGAGACAGATTTATGTTTGATTTCAGTCTTCCCTGCTTAGATTTATTGTGAAGTGTCGTTTTTGTTCCACTTAGAGTCAGTCCACAACACAAGTTGACCATCACCAACTCGTTCTGCTAATCAAAGTAAAATTAGACGTGTTGGCTGTGTCTTTTTTTTCTAGAACTGGGTACACAAAGGACACAGGTTTCCATCTGACTCACATGTTCTTGAGTTTTATTGTATTTGACATACATTTAGAAGTGTGACACCGGTAATTGCCTTTTTTAAATTATTTTTTTAATTAAAATTGAATCCCTTCACCTAAATCATTTGCATACACTCCCTAAGAGTGTTTAAGGTTAGAGATCCTGTTTCGGTGGCTCGAATCTAACGTGTCAGACTCCAGAGATTTGCAATCAGACCCCAGATGTGACATACCAAAGACTCCGACTGTTTATTATAAACATCATGTGATGTTTGCAGGCGGCGACTGTCGAGAGCGGAGTGTAAACAGAATATGAATGCGGCATGAACACAGAGACAGACTCAGAGGGGACGCCAAGACAAAGACATGAAAGGACAGAGACGAGCGGAGAGGCCCAGCTGGAAGGAGAATGAAAACACCGGAAGGTTAATTTGCAGATTTTCTCCTGAGAGTCGAACAACAACAGCTGCTTCTTTTTGATTTCGATTTTAAGTCTCTGTTTGCAGAAAAAAAAAAACGCTCTTTGGTTTCATTAATGATAAAAAAATATGTATATTAAAAAAATCTGATGGAGCTGTTGTCTGATAAGCTCTGTGTTTGGACTCATGTCAGACTGTTTGTGACAGTCACTGGCATCTTTGTAATGATGGTCTATGTGTGTGTGTGTGTGTGTGTGTGTGTGTGTGTGTGTGTGTGTGTGTGTGTGTGTGTGTGTGTGTGTGTGTGTGTGCGGGGGCAGGGCACAGTAGGCGTGAGATGACCGGTGACCCAATTCTGACTGTGGCAAGCAGGACAAAATCGCTTCACAGCGCAGCATTGTTCCCGGGGTGTTGCTAGCGTCACAGTGAAGTGACTTCAAGCACGGTGAAGCTTCTCCCAACACAGCGTGCTGACTCTGCACTCGTCTAGAGCGCACACACACACACACACACAGACACACACTCCCCCACACGGGTATCTGTTGCAGGATGTGTTTTAGCCTTGTGTGTGTGACTATGAGCCAAAATGTTGGCAGGGAAATTTCCTAAAAGTTTCTGGGGACGTTTCATCCCTCCATAAACCCACCTGTGCTACAAACAAAGCAGCTTAAGCAGCTCATTTCTGAGGCCATTGTTGGTGCCAAATAACATGATAGTAAAAAAATTCCATTTAATTACGAGCAGAATGGGGAATGACGTGCTGAGGGAGGCTCGTGTGGGATGATATCCTGATGAATCCTATTGTACCATGACAATCCACACACAGTTTGAACGCACAGATCCTATGCATATGATTTGATATGCATACATATATATATATAAAATGACAGGATGTCAATATATATCTCAACATGATCATTTTATTCTAATAATATTTTGCCATTTGTGATGGAAATCAAATAGCATATTCTGCTTCTAACCAAAGCGACGACCATCTGTTGTTCAGGTGTCTGAATGCTCGAGCTGCTTCAGTGTGAATGCAGCAGCAGCAGCTGAGGAGCAGTCAGACAATAAATACAAAACATATTTTATTTATGAAAAGCTCCTGAAGCAAACAGACGGCTCCGGTTTTATATTTCATGACTGCATTTGATTCTGGATGTGATTCCCTGTCCCTGAGAGTGTCTCCAGACAGGAGGGGGGTTTCTGTCAGTGGAGCAATGTGGACGATTTCTTATTCTATCTTATTTATTTGTATTGTTTCGTGGATGTCAGGCTGATAACAGTTTTCAGTCTGGATGTTTTTTTTTTCTTATTCTACCCCTCGGGAGCTTTGGGAAGTGACATGGTTTCATTCTTTTATTTTTCCACACGGCGCTGAACACTGACGGCGTGTGTGTGTGTGTGTGTGTGTGTGCGTGAGAAGAGTGAGGACATTTAGTCCTGTCCCTGTTTTTGCTATGAGAGTGTTTGAGGATTAAGGTGGGTTGAGTCTAGAGCTCCGTGTGTCTGTTCTCATTTCCTATCACTATCAGTGAAAGTGAAAAACACTTACCCAGCACACTCAGCTCCGTGTTCGTGGTGATGTTGTGGTTCTTGTTGCTCGCCGTACAGCTGTAACCGCCGGAGTCATCGTCAGTGACACTCCTGATGATCAGATTGCTGCCCGCCAGCAGAGAGTACTTCTTATTCCTGCAAAGAGAGGAAGAGTGAGGTCATTTACTTTTTGCGGATTTTGATATCTTATATGAAAAATAAAAAAGTTAGCTTTATACTAAAAAGTCTGGTTAATTCTATATGTTTCTCATTACTTCAGGACTTTCACACCCCCCCTCTGAAGATGTCTTGAAAACAGCTCACACATACTGCACATTAACGCTGAGTCATTGCCTAGTACAGCTGGTCACAGTAGTTTATAAGCCAGCTGAAGACTTGTTACTCAAACAGGAATAAATAGTATATTTCCTTGGGACTATTTCCAGCGGCGGATTAATCCATATTTGATGCTCTAGTGAGTATCTAGGGCAGCATGAGGGCGTATAAATAAACTACAGTGTGTGTGTTCACCGTAATGAAGCAACATGTCACCAAGTGACACAGTGTGACTCACTGATGTGTTTCCACGGCTCTGTTCACAACCTTTTTCCATCAGCGAGTAAACTGACGAGGCCTGACTAATATTTTATGTATTTTTCATATCATATTCAGGACCTGACAATAACAGAACGAAAAACTGAAAGCAGCTACAGGAAGTTTGTGTCAAACGAGCGATTTGGATGAATTTTGAGCAGGTTCAGATTTTTATTTCAATATTGCTTGTTGGTTGTTTAAACATTTCTAATGGAGGACGAGGTTTAGCAGCTCTGTGGACAGAGCTTGTATGTCCTGTGCTCTGTCCTGTGAGGTTTTATTCTAAAAATCTAATTCTAAACTTTAAACTCACAATGTCTCCACTGGTTCCGGTTTTCTTCACATAAATGAATGAAATGCTGAGATACAGGTCAGCTTTTTATTGTCATATTTTTAAGAGAAAATTTTTACTTTTTTACTTGAACCATTTAAAAATATTTTTCTGTTTATGTATTTTAATGTTGCACCATTTTCTTTTATTTATTTATTTGTCTATTTATATCTTAATCTTTATTTGTAGCTACCTGTATATTTTATTATGCTTTACTTTTATTCTTTTTTATCTAGATACGGTATTGACTCATTTTTACATTTTTATTATTTTATTATTATACATGTTTTTTTGTAATTTTTTTTTTATTTTACTTTTTTTTACTGCTGTTTACCACTTGGATTAAACATGGGTTATTGAAGTCGTGCATAATATTAACAGACAGTCAATCAGACAGACCAGCTTTGGATCAGTTCCTCTCCTCTCCTCCAGTGGATGCTCGGAGTCGGGTATCCGGACGCGGAACATTCCAGCACGGCGTCCGTTCCCAGCAGAGCCGATACTCTGGATGGACGCTGGAGGAACTGGAGGCTCCTGCTCACCCCGGGCTCTGAGGAGGACGAGACGGAAAGAGAGGAGAGAGTGAACAGATGATTCATTTAATGAGAGAGATAACACAACACGACCAAAAGTATGCAGACACCTAAAGATTCTGTTTGTATGACAGTCAATGACGTCATTAGAAAACAAAAGTTGGTGATGACTCTGCTGTTAGAACAACCTGAACTCTTCTGGTTTCAGGCTTTTCACCTGATGTTGGAACCTGCATGGCTGCAGGGATTGTCTCATGCAACAATGACACAGTAACATTGATGTGATAAGGTCTGACTTAAAGTTGGTGCTCCAGTTCATCTCGTCAGAAGACAGTGCAGGCCAGTAAAGTTCTTCCACACCAAACTGGGAAAATCATTTCTTTATAGACCTGGCTTTGGCTTTGTTGAAATTGGAAAGACGCTTCCCTTAACTCTCAAAACAGAGTGAGTTGTTGAAAATATCATTCTGTTCTGTAGCACAGATACACTTCTTTTGTCAGAAATGTTTTAATCCACAGCAGCTCTGATGGATGTTTTTTCCTTTTGAACCAAGTGAATCCTATTCTAATCAAACAAAACAAACAACAAAAAACTCAACTTTATATATAGCAATCAACACGATGGCACCCAACAGCAGGAAATGAAGTCACTTAATCAATAATTATTATAACAACACTCAATTCCAGTCTTTGCTAATTAGCACACAGACGACTGAAAACCACACGGTCACTTAGAAGACAGAGTACTGATGTGGTCGCTGTCTTTGGTGCTGAAAGGACAGATGTCCTCGAACATAGAGATAGACATGGTATGCAAAACAGGTCACAAGCAGCGCTCAAATTTAAGGATGTCCCATTGTCAGCAGGGTAGAGACTCATGTGGCGTCTGGGACAATTCTGGGATAGTAGAAAAGAAAATACCTGGTGATTTTAATTTTTATTCAGATATCAGGGAACGACTAGAAGAACTCCCATGGTGCACCAGAGTGTGCGAGTGAGGTGATGTACGAGTTACTGAAACAGAGTTGTCAAAGTCAAAGAAAATAACTTGACAATGGTTGTTAAGCCCGGTACAGGTACATTTCAGTAGAATTCAGGTCAGTTGTAGTCTTGGACCAATGAGTCCTACATAAAGAATGACAAAGTTTGTTGTCTGTGAATGTCACAACGGAACATTTTTTCATCTGATGGCACAGTTTACGTGTTTTGGTTAGGTTTATAGTTAGTTTGGGTTAGAACAGAGATACAGGAAGGTGATCTGTGTAACCATGGTTACAATAATGACCAGTTGTTCATGGTTAGGTGATGAGAAATGTTAGGAAAATGGTAGGAAACAGAAAATGAATTGCAGTCTTCTGTCCAAAGTCCAAGTACAACCTTCTCACTATGTGGCCTCGCACGACTCCTCCTTTGTCAGCAATAGTCCGACTGTTAACATACAGAAACATATTGTTTTGGGGGGACAGTCTCATGAAGTTAGAAACCAAACAATGAACCAGAGGATTTCTCAACCTCTGGCTGACATGGCGATACAAAGTGGAGAACAATGTTGAGAGAGAACACAGTGCTTCAAAAAGTTTGTGAAATACAGTGGAACCAACAAAAACCTAAAGAGTTCCTCAAAGCACCTAAATTCATGAGAAGGGATGGTTTGAATCTTTCAAGCCAGATGTAGCAATACACTGCTGGACGTGACATTTTTGAAAGTTGTCATCAGTCAAAACTTTCATGTTTTTCAGATAGATTTCACTGAAGAAACACACACACACACACACACACACACACACACACACACACACACACACACACACACACACACCACACACACACACACACACGCACTCCTGCAGTGGGTCAGGTTGTGTTCGCCCTCAGGTTGGCCTGAGGGCTGGAATGTTCTCAAAGAACGACGAGACAATTTTCTTCAGGAGACAGGAAGTTACATCAACGCACCCCACGGCACTGGCGCACACACACACACATACAGACTGACACACACACTTTAAATCTGAATTTTTCTGATAATCCTCAACAAAAAAATTCACATTTCTTTAGCCTGAAATTAATTAGACTGAGCAGATTTATGTTTTAGAAAGAAATTCAATTAAATTAAAGTTGTTCGATGTTCCATCCATAGTTTGTCTATTTCACATCTTGTTACTTTATTATTTCATACTGTTGCCGTCAGGTGGAAATCTTGTATTTCTGCAGTACAAACTATGTATTTCATGTTTTTGTGATTTAAGGTTTAGTGTTTAGTGCATGTGGAGAACAGATGTCTGATTCATAAACACAGTAAATAAGATATAAATCTGTTTGACCTCAGGATTCAGGAACAAAAAAAAACAAAAGGAAGAGAAAAGAAGATTATCAGCAGAAAGGAGAAGTGTGAACACGAGGAGACAAAGGACGAAGGAGCGGGAGAAACGTCCACGCAGCACTTTGTGCTCGTCTGTCACTGGGAACAGTAAAGAGCGAGGGATCACAGAGATAATCACTGAAAGACGGCGTGACTCCGCCAAAGGAGGCTGTCAGCAAATCAAACGACACTCCTGTGAGGAGGAGGAGACCTGGCACACTCTGATACCATAAAACACAGTGCATGTGTATGGAAAACCATTTTTGGTGATTCCTGATCTTTTCCAGCAGCTGTGAAATGTTGAAATAAAGGTGAACCTCCCCTTTAATGTGTCTCTAAACGCGATTATTGGATAATGTTATTCAGTTCAGCGCACAGTCAAACAGGCTCATAGGATTCCTTTTGCTCTTTGCTGGCCGACCGGAAGGTTATTATCCTGTATTATTCTGTTTGTGTCGAATCTCGTTACCATATTTTATTTTGTATTCATGCCCAGTCAAGCTCTCCATTTTACTAATCAGCCTCTGGAGAATCGCTCTTTTGAAAAACAGAGGTACATCTTGTTCACATTATGCCATTAGTAGCAACATTTACACGAGTTGGATGGCTCTAAATACTACGATACCCATGAGCCTTAGCTGCCGCCGCTATGGAAAAAAAGGCCAATCAGCTGATCTGCAAGTGAACTGCTAATGATTAATCTTTAGTTTCAGTTCTTTGATGAGCAGATGACAGTATTTTAAAGGGAGAGTTCCACATTTTTTTAAGCAGTTTTTGTTCAGTGTCAAGGTGTGGCCCGGTGTTTGAGTCTGCGCACATTTCCCCCCGATTCAGTGTCAAAATCTGGGATATTTTCAGGGAGAGCTTTAACCGGGGACAGGTCATTCAAAACAGGGACTTTCCCCGAAAATCTGGGACGTCTGGTCAAACTAGTCTGTCAGAGCTGCGACATCACAGAGGTGCCTATGGGTGGATTCGTTCCCTTTGGACAGAGCCAAGCTAAATACTTCCCTCTGATTCAGTTCTCATGATAAGCTAAGCTAACTAGCCGCTGGCTAGTCTACGTGTGAGTAATTATGTCCACAGCTTGTACAGCTGTCTCTCAAATAAACAGATCATTTCTAACACTGATTCATCTCTCGTATTCATGTACTGATTGAAGCGCTCCATGTGGCAGAAAAGAGCCAATCACAGCTCTTCTTTAAAGCATGCTCTTTGTCACTTCTCTTCCCAGCTTCAGGTTAAACCTGCTGTTAAAGTACACAGCAGTTACATGCCAGCTCTTTAGAGGTTAATCAGACGGCTTTATTCAGACTCACATGCTGGAAGAGAGTAGAAAGTAGGACAGAGGTCAAAGGTCACACAAACAGTGATGAATATCTACAGATGACACATGGGAATCAGATGGTGCCCTCTGATAATCTCTGACCTTCGACCTCTGAGCTCCTCTGATGGATCCACCTGTTAAAAACTTTATAAAGACATTAAATCTTAATGGAGTATGCATCATTAAAGCTCAATCCATCGTAAAAGCTCATGCAGATTGAAGAGAAAAGGGGATAGAAAGGGAAAAAAAAGAACTGGAAATCATGTCATGTGAAGCAATCTGCCTGGCAAGAGGTCGGGAAAAAGCACTGGCCCTTTAACAACCTCTTTATGGAGTAAAAATCATGAAAGATTTATCAGTTTGATCAAAGTGAATGAGCTAAAACTGGAAACACAGAAAACTCGATGGTGTTTCTGATGTTTGAAAGATTCTCAGACAAAGATTTCAACACTCAAGAGTTTGAAGTAAAGAACGCTTGTATTGTTATTCATGTTTCAGTCTTATTTATGTATTACTCTGTTTGTCTGTTGGTTTCATGCATATTTGTCTTTGTGTTTTTTTTAAATATTTGATTTATTCTATTCAAAATGCAAATATTTAATTTATTGATTTCTTCATACATTTATTTTGCTTTGTTTTGCTATTAATGTTGTGTTGTTATTTTATTTACAATTTCTTTTTAATGTCAAATATATTTATTAAGTCATATTTACCATGTATTTTTTCTTGATCAAATAATGTATTAATGCTAAAGTGCTAAACGTAATGTATAAAACAATCAGAAAATAACTTTTTATTTATTTAAATCATCAACCTTTCCCGCTCTCAGTACTTCCTCTCTTCACTCACTGTCTATGTCGCTCAACCACAGCTGTTGCTCTTCCCCTCAGCAAACAAACCAAAGGAAACCTCTTGGTGTTACTACTTTGCAGCAGCCAGTGCTGGGAGAGCGTCATAGTTTAATCCATGAAGTCCATTCAGTCATATTTCAGACTGTAAAGGAGTTTTGGTTGCTTTTCTTCAAAAGTTGATTCTGGTTCAAACACAGTTTGAAATGCAAAGCGGGCCTCTGTGTGATTAGCTGAATGAAGATTGACACTTCGGCTCCAAGGAGCTCCCCGCTGGGATCGAGCAAAAGAAAACTTCACAAGACGGAGTTGAAGCCTTGTTTAACCAGGAAGCGAGTGAGTTAACCTGAGCTCTAATCTGAGTGATAGAGTGGACAGTGTATGGACTCGTATAATTGGAGAGAATTGAACATCAGCGGCTGACGGACTCCCTGCAGACTGATGAGAAGCTGCTTCCTCTCAGTCCAGACACATTATTAAAATCACATCTTACACTCCATATATTCATTACATCACATTTCATTTTAAAATGAGACATCCAGCACTGGGAGGAAATGAACAAAAATTACTACCTGACAAAATGATGACTGCAGGAAAAGTAGAACTGACCATTAAGTAAAACTGCTGGTGCAGTGCTGCACTGAAAGCCTGGAAATCTAAGGCTTTTCTAAGGACGACAACACAAATAATATTCTCAAATGTCAAATATATTTCATATTTCATATGAGAAATTAGGTTTATGAGTGCAGAATGACTCTAAAACTATGTCTACACTATTGCTGGATGCCAAAACTCTCCTCTGAAACCAGATAAATGAAACTACTTCAGGCTCAGTAAGTCTTAAATGTGGGTAGTCTTATTGATAAATTGACTGGAAGCATTTGTGCAACCCAATGGATCAATAAAGCAAGCAGCCATGTATTTGCAGTACATCACTGTTCGATCAGTCACCTGGGAGCACTCGAAGCTCGGCGTCCGTCCCTGTCCTGGTGCTGCTGGGGTTGTCAGCCAGGCAGCGATACGTGGCCGAGTCTGGGGGCTGGACACGGCTGACCTGCAGAGAGCCGGACGGCAGGGTCGCCAGGCGGGAGTCAGGGTCAAAAATCAGGGGTAGGTCTTCCCTGTTCTTCTGCCAGCGGATGACGGGCATCGGGTCACCGGAGACCTCGCATCGCAGCAGGGCGGTGTCGCCGAGGTACGAGGAGACGGACTCAGTGGGGACAACCACCTTCAGTGGACCTGGAGGGAGACAAGAGCGGGAGGGGTTTGTGAGTTTGGGTTCAGAAGTGTTTTTGTTTCTGTTTGTAGTATTGACCAGTAACAAGTAGTACTGACCAATCGTGTTTAAGCAGGCTTTGGTTGCATGTGGTTAAACAATCCGTTTAGTGAGCAAAAAAAAAAAAGACTGGACAAACCCAACTGATAGGAACTCAAACAATCCGGTCGTAGGTGACGTCTCTCAACTCCAACTCCACTCACACAAGTTGTTTACCAGACTGTAAATATGACAACATATGGGAGATGAAGTCTTTAACTGGATGTCACCTACACCTGAAGTCCTGAAACATCAGCTGTTACCCGCAAAGGCTGAATCATCATCAGACGACTGCCGATGGGTTCCGAAATTGGAAATAAGTTCAACTTTTGTCTGAGCATTAAGTTGTAATGAACTTTTTCAGTAGTAGTAGTAGTCAATGATAATGATCTATGCTATTATAATAATAACTATTATTACTGATACCACTGCTTTGACCATTACTTATATCATGACTACAAGAATACTGCTTCCCCTACAGTTGTTGCTAAACAGACTACTTGTAAAGTGAGTGCTGTCAGTAGTGCTGTTTGTACTGCTGTCAGCACTAATGTTTCTGCGTCACCGACTGCAGACACACAGCAGCATTACAATGAATAGGAAGATGTGAGCAGGCAGTAAAAGGTTTTTTAGGTTGACAAGGAGAAGAGAAGTGAGGCACAGCGGGTGTAGATGTGCGAGAGAGAAAGACTTAGACTCGGAACAGCAGGAGGGCAGATGCAAGTCAGACAGACAGGATAGAAGGACAGAGAGACGAGGAGTGCGTGGACGGGCGGCGTCCAGCCCGCTGTGTTCAGAGCCCACGTCGCTTCCTGTCTGATCAGGTTCACTTCAACAACAAACAGCCTATAGCCACGTAAACACACAACCGCTGACCACCAGCCTTAAGCTACTCTCGCACTCAAGCGCCTGGTCGCTGTATTACCATGTGAACCCCATGCATGGGTATGTTTTCAGTACTACACAGCGGCCTCAGATTAACTGGAATCTGCAGAAATGAGAATAATTCAATGAAGAGAACTTTATTTTCTTCAACGTGTTGATGCTGTTCTGAGAGTTTTTGCAAGTTGAAATGCTTAAATGTGCATAAACATCAGCAGAAGACGGCATATTACAAATATTGGGGTATTTCTGCAACCCTGTGACACAGCATTCAAGTCTCTTCTGACAGGGTAGGCTGAGATGGGTTCACGTATGCTGATTAATTCTTTTGTAGGGGGTCAGTGGAAGGGAACATAATTATAACTTCACTGTAAACGGTTCTTTATCCGTACCCCTCGTACGTCTGTGCAGTTTCTCTTCTGTGCCTGTCAACAAGAATCTGGGAAGCAGTGATGGGAATTACAGTTCTTTTTAAGATTATTTGAAGAGTCTGCTCTTTCGGCTCCCAAACAGCTCTTCATTTTACCACTTATACCTTTTAGAATTCAGTTTTTACTTATGACTTCTGATTTGTATGTGTACACAACATCGGCCCTTTGAACCGGCTTGTTCGCGACCAACACTTTTGGGAAGAAACTACTCTGAACTACTATATGAAGCACGTAGATCATGCTTATATTAGATTAGATATATGCAGTTATGCTCTAACAGCAGCCACACTAAGACATGGAAACAATAGATTCTGTAGATGTCTGTAGAACACATATAATTAGCATTCATTTCTCCCAACGCACTGCAAACTAACAGCCATGCTGGAGTGTAATCAACTCCTGCTGTTCTGCTCAGCGTGGTCACCTCTCCAAACGTGTGCCGGCACAGCGCTGTTTTTTTTTCTTTTGTGGTTTTTCATTGGCCCACAGTGTGTTTTCTCACCAGATTCACTTGCGGCTCACACGCAGAACAAACGGCAAAACTAGATCATGAGCTGGCCGTGGAGCTCTGCTTCCAGAGTGCCAGTCTGTCTGAACAGCACAGCGTGAAAACATAGGCGCCCAAAGAAAGAGGGAAGTGCTTCCACTTACTGTGTATACCTGACTACACGTTCAAGGGTTTGGATATGATTCAAATTTCAGGCCGGCTCCGCAGTGAATTATGCTTGTGGCAAAGTGTATTACATAGTATAATCTCATACTCATATGTAAGATAAAATAACAGGCTTGGAAAATGAGTAACATTAACCATGTTAGCTGGTGCATAATTCACAGCACACTTTGAATCAAGTACCTCATAAATCTTTTCAAAAAAGTGAAGTTTACACATGTTTTAACATATTAAAAATATTTTGCAGAGAAAACTGAAACAAGCAATGTTTATTCAAAATTTTTAAGTTTGCTTTTAAACAACTTTCCAAATCCCAAGAGTCTAAAGATTTCGGTCAGCATATGAATCGTCATGAAGTCCTTTCATCTGAGGAAGAGGCAGAAAAATAAACGCAGTTTGGTGTCTGCTTTTCCTTGCTGTTTGTGTCTTTGTGATATTTTGTTTTCATGCTGCTTCGACTTGTTTCCTTCGCTCTCTCTGTGAAACTTTCTCTTCTTTCTGTTCTGGAACATTAGAAAAGTTCAGTTTTTGAATTGTATGCAAGCCACCGCTGATTTGCACGTTTGTGCGTCTTCTCCGCGGCGAGGACTTGAGCTGCCGTGACATTGCGCAGATCAGAGGTGACGGAAACGCTTGCTTGTCTTCTGTAAGCTCTGCTGCTGTCTGTTCTTATGTAGATCACACTGCTGCCTGTAGCTGCACACACACACACACACACACACACACACACACACACACACAAATATAAAACACACTCTTGTTTTCATCATTTGTGAGGACACCATAATGATTTAGTTAGAATTCCTGGAGGCTCAGTCTGATGCTTCATTATAACTGCTGTGTGTCTAAACAAATAAATCTTAAAACAAATATTTTAAGCTCATTATAAACCCAAAGTCTTAACACTAACATAACTGGTCTAACATGTGGGCACTTGCTAGGTCCTCACAAGTTGTGAGTCCTCATAAGTCTGTGTGTAAACAGCTCCCAGAAAAGGAAAACATATTAATTGCCCCCTGGTGGCTGGCTGCAGTATTGAGTTATTTGATGCATGATTGGCAGCTGATCGGCTCACATTTGAGTCTGGCAGTTGGGTTTTTGGAAGGGGCCTCGCTACCACGGCTCCAATCACACCTGTGCAGACTCCAAATGATGTCACCAATGCAAGATGATTGGTGAAATTATGGCTTCAAATTCGGACGTGTCGTCCATCATTGATCCATCAATGATTGATAAACAAAATGTCATTCAGTACTAATGCTAGGACCATTTTGTGTAGCACCAACTTCCCATACGTTTCTTTCAGAAATAAGCAAAACTGATCTGGGAGCAGGTGAAGGTATGTCACCTAATTGGCTGATGTTTCTACAACCTGAAGTCTGATGATTAGACTTAACAAATATGTAAGATAAATGTTGTTTACAGAGTACAAACAAACAGATTTGTTTTTTTTTTCATTATTTTATGAATCTGAGCAGCATAATTTTTATCTTTCATTGGACTTGAACTGAGAGCATGTTGCATAAAAGAGAGTGAACTGCCTCATGAATCCAAAGTGTGGATCAGAGAGTTTTACAGTGATCTTCAGTCAGATGGAGATTCTGATCACACTGAATGGGAAAAGAAAAAAAAACAAGATGAAGGAAAGCGCACAGCAGGAAGGACTAAGACAAGAAGGGAAATCATCAGGATGGAAGGAGAGTCAGCAAAGCAAAATGCTTTGACTTGAACATCCTGGCTCAGGATTTAAAAAAGTGAACATGCAAACGTCCAACAAAAAAAAAAACACCACATCTTTGACAGCCACCATCACAATTTCCATGGCGACGGTGTCTGTCATGTCTCTTGCTGTTTTCAACCTTATTAGACAAATGAACCAAAATAACTCAGATGGATAATAACATGCAAATCACAGCAAACAGGCGAAGGCAGCGGAGGGATTTGGGGACGCTCCTGCTCGGATTCTTCGCCTTGGGAACGATTATTATCTGCTTCTGTGGGTCAAACCTCGCTCCTCCTCACTGCTGTTAATTAGGGGTTGTCCAAATCCTCAGAGAGACGACGGCTAATTGGTGATGGACAGATGAAGGTCGTTTTGTCTATCCCTCCACCGCTCTGAACCCACAGTTTGTGTCTGGGGTGGCTGGGAAATAATGCTATGAGGTCAGTGCACCTTGACATGAGAAGAGCGGCTTCCTTTAGTGAACGTATAGAGGAAGATTAAAGGTTAACAGCCTTACATTAACCCTGCACTCAAACCCACTGATATCATATGTACTCCTTCTTCAGATCTTATCCCTCCAAAAAGCAGTAACTTCAGTTAACAATCCGTGCAGAGACATAGGTTACTGAAGGGTAAAATGTTGTTTGTTAGTTCAACAGATGAAATGGTTCTTTCATCTCTGGAAAATGGAAGAACTGGACTGTCTTTGCAGGAAAAACATACAAACACACGGGGGTCGACATATAGTCTTGAAAATTTTGTCAAAGTTAAGGAGGGCAACAGACTTAAAGTTTTCAGCACGCAGAATAAACAGAACAAACAGTGAAAGTAGACTGCGAGCTGGCCATGGAACTCCGCTTCAAGAGTACCACTCACAGCAGAGCACAGTGCTTCCACTTTCTGTGCGTACCTGACTACAAGATGAAAGGTTTAGGTATGATTCAAATTATGAAGATTACACAGTGTAATCATACTTAGAGGGCAACATAATTCAGCCTCAGTTGACCATCACCCCAAGGACACACATGCAAGCTGAAAAGATCATTCAAAAAAATAATAGAAATATTCATATATATTAACATAATCGACCAGTAACCATCTCTATGACTATGTGGATATGTGGGATATGTGACAAGTCAAAATTACTTGTAATGTACTTGAAGTGTATAGAAATGAAATTTTGCTCATTCTGTTAAAACATGTAATCTAACCGGAATACTTGTGGATTACTTCAAAATCAAACAGTAAATATACTGCACTGGACAAAACATTTCAGAATTTGGAAATATCAACTATAATCCATTTTTCTAATTTAACCTGGGGTGATTAATGTTACTTTATATTTACAGTAGAGGGACAAAAGTATCTAATCAAACATGAATTAAAAAATCAACATTGCTTTCAGTTGTTTTTGGTTGAATTAATCTATTTTATTTATTTTCCTCTCCTTTATTCTCTCAGTCTTTGCGTTTCTTTGTACTCTGTATTATTTTTCTCATCCTTCAGCTGTACTCTCGTTCTGTTCCTCTTTATTTTCTCTCTCTTTATTCTCTCTTTGCTCACCTTCTGTGTTTCTTCTCTCCTCAGTCATTCTGTCTCTTACTCTCTCTATCTGAGTGTTCAGTGTTTCTAATTAATTCCCAGTTTACAATCATCTCTGAACACACACACACACACACACACACACACACACACACACACACACACACACACACACACACACACACACACAGAGCCAGATTACTAATTGAATTTTTAAGCCTCTGCTGTTCATTAGCATCTCGCCTTGTAATGTGTTGTACATGTGTGTATGTGAATTTCATGGAGGCAGAACTAATTCATATTTTAATGTAATACTGGGATCTGGGTGAATTATTTTTAATTGTGCATGTGTGTGTGTGTGTGTTTAACACACATAATTCCAGTTGACCTGTTGGAGACCAGCTCGCTTAGTGATGAAGAACCTGAGCTGTGCATGCTCCACAGGGTTTTACTGTAAAAAAAAAAAAAAAAGAGCTCCTGGAACACGTGCTGTCAATTAAGACTGTGATGTCAAGCAATAAGAACATTTTAGTAATGTTGGACAAACATTACAGAAGGAGGTGGTGCAAGAAACCAATTTCTGCATCATAGCTTGATTACCAACACTTCCAAGAATTGACATGTGACTTTGATGGTAGTAATATTGTAGAAACATTAACCTCATTGAGCGGCACTGATAATTTATTGTTAGCAGGTTACCATCTTCTACTGGAAAACAGTGAAACGCTCTCTCTGGGTTGGAAGTGAGTTACTGACCCAAGCGAGGGAACTCAAGTATCTCGATGTCTTGCTCACAAGTGACAGGAAAATGGAGCATGAGATGGATCAGCAGTTTGGTGCAACATCTGCAGTACTGCACACGTTGAACCGGACCGTTGTGGGGAAGAGGGAGTCAAGCCAGAAGCTCTTGATTTTCCAGTCCGTCTATGTTCAAACCCTCACCTATGATCTAGGCTAACGAGCTTCCTCCATTGGTCGGTCAGAAGCCCGGACATCCGGGGGGAGCTCGGAGTAGAGCTGCTGCTTCTTTGCGCTGAAAGGAGTCAGCTGAGGTGTTTCAAACATCTGATTACAATGCACGATCCAGGCACGTCCAACTGGAAGGTGACCCAGGGCAAACCCAGAACCTGCTGGAGGGACTATGTAGTCCATCTAGTCTGGGAATGCCTCGGGATCCCCCAGGAGGAGCTGGAAAGTGTTGCTGGGAAGAAAGACATCTGGAGCGCCCTGCTAAACCTGCTGCCACCGTGACCCGACCCCGGATAAGTGGAAAAACGGATGGATGGATGGAGGTTACCATCTTGTTACAAAACATTATTAATGCGTAGGTTTGTGTTCCTATTATTACTCTGTTTTTACTCTGTTGCTTCAGTCTAACATGAGCCAGATATACTATATATTAATGTGAAAATATTACCTGGTTACTAACTACATGGTGGTACTTACAGAGATGGTAAATGGACTGTACTTATATAGCGCCTTTCTAGTCTTCCGACCACTCAAAGCGCTCTACACTACATATCTCATTCACCCCATTCACACACATTCATACACTGATGGCATTGGCTACTGTGCAAGGTGCCAACTGCTCATCAGTTTAGGGATCTAAGCATTTATACACATTCACACACAGCCTTCAGGAGCAATTTGGGGTTCAGTATCTTGCACTTCGACACGCAGACTAGAGGAGCCGGGGATCGAACCACCGATCATCTGATTAGTGGACGACCCGCTCTGCCTGTGAGCCACAGCCGCCCCAGAAGCTTTTTTTATATTGTCTTGTGGACATATTCAACTTGACCATGTGGGAGTTTTGTTTTGGACTTGTTTTGGTGTTTGTGGGTGTTTTTCTTCAGACTGCTCTCAATCTTCTGGGCTTTTTGGCTCTAACTCATTTGGATCTCATGGGTGTTTTGACTCATCTTTTTCTTGTGGATGTTAAGGTTTCAGAGGACTACAATTTTTTTGCTTGTTTGTTTTTGCCTAGCATCGCTCGCTGCTCTAATTAGAGCGAGTTTCAACAGCCAAATGTTTTTTCTTTTTTCAGGGGTTTGTCCATGTAACCACCAGCCGTTCTCATGTGTGAAAACAACTCAAACATTGTTAGTGTCCCAATAAAGTCAATATTAATTTGCCATTTTAGCCTAACCACTTACTAAAGTAATAAACTACTGCTAAACTGCTAACTGAATCTAACATTAGCAGGCAACAGAACCAGCCTCAGGAGCGGGACTGGACCAACAGGGAATAATGTCAGACTACCAAGGTGATTTGCAGACTTTCCTAATGGAAAGATTGCTAATCACCATTAGTTTGGTCCGCAGTGTAGCATAGTTATAGTAAAACATTGTTTTTACAATGAAATGTGAGGAAATGTGTCAGAGCTCAAAACTAAAAGCTGGGATTCAGACTTGTATTTCAAGAAGTTGTTGAGTTCTGGCAGTGAAAAAGAGTGAGAGTGGTAAACCCTGAAACACGCACACACACACACACACACACACACACACACACACACGCACACACACACACACACACACACACACCTCCCTGTGAGCTGCAGCTGGTCTCCTGTCTCTAACTGAGTGGGAGGATGAGAGTCACCAGAGACCAAAACACTCAAACACAAAGATGTGCAGCGTCCTGCAAAGACAACCAGCTGATACACCCATGTGTGTTACTCAGAACCATGTTATGAGTGGCTCAGAGGTAATCAGCCTGTTGTTTAAGTGATCATTTTTCTTTCACTTGAGTGAGTCTGAATGAAAAGCTCTCTGACCTTGCGTTTCAGTTTAATCCTGCAGCTCAACTGTCTGAATAAAGAAAACTTCATTCACAAGCGTTCATGATGTTTGATATTTTAGAATAATTCAGATTATACAACTACAATCTGACTAACTCCATGTTTCCTCTCTGTTTGATCAATAAAGGATTATCTGAATGGATTAATGATTTACTTGTTAAAGACTCTACAGATGGAACTATTCTCTGGTATTTAGGGCTGCACGATATGGCCTGTAACCAATATCTCGATATTTTTAAGCTATATTGCGATACACGATATATATCTCCATATTTTTGTTGTTGTTGTTTTGTGTTGTTTATTTCTAATAAATAATAATGTCATTAATACCTTGATAGCATTGTAATTGCTCAGTATCAATGTAGAACAGTAGATTTACACTTGCTGTATGAGACACCTCTTTTTATAGCATTCTAACACATATTTTTTTATTAATTTTTAATATATTTCATAATGTAAATATGAGCTTTAAAGCAGTGCAGGATCATACTTGGCTTATGAGACACCTTTTCTTAAATCAAATTTTAACCATTCTTCATATTTTATAAATAAACGTTTAATACATTTAACACCCACGTCTTATTTTTAAAACCGGAAGTGTCCACACGCTGCAGTAAGCTAGCGCTGACTTTCCAGTTTTCTCAAAGTATTTGCCATAAAGTCGGCAATAAGGGCGCACTTGAAAATATTGGAGCAGCTGACATGACCACACGAAAACGAGAGACGGCTGGTGTGACCGCAGTTGTTTTTCTTCGGAACCAATTCGTCCGTCTCCATCTTCAATTAACTCGCTTGGGCTCTACACTTCACTTCTCTCCTCACTTAATACAGAAAGTACGCATGCGCGCAGGGGATGTTTCTGGGTGGGTGGGGCAGTGTGCTGCGTGCTGTGAGCAGCAGGAGTGAGTTACAGGAGAAACTCCGGAGAATTAAAAGCCGACAGCTTAAAAGATTTACGTGACAAGTACTCGATGGTCGCGATATAGTCATTTCATACATCTCACGGAGAACAAGTCGCGATATATCGAGTATATTCGATATATCGCCCACCCCTACTGGTATTCATATTTATCTTGTAGTATTAAATAAACTAAACAGTAGTGGGTGTCAGTTTCTCCACTGGGAGGATTTTATGTTTCATTGCTTGGACTAAATAAATTATTTAAATAATCACTTTCTGGCAATCGCACATGAAAGAAAAAAAAATCCTGGAAATAATCGTGAGCTGTGTCTACAGGGAGGACAGAAACATCATAATTTTGATATGTCAAACCAAATCAAACACATCTCCAGGACTCGTTGATTATGTTTGAGTAAATTAAATTCTATTTCAGATAATGAAATTAAAAACAAACATACCCTGTGTGACCTGACTCTAATGCACACCACACTGGAAGAAGGAGCTCATCACCAGAAAGGTTCAAAACTTCATTCAGCTGATGGCCACGCCGCAGATCTGCTGAAGACTTTTTTTAATCTCTTGATAGATACGTGGAGCTAGAGTGCGAGTACTGAGGCACCTTCAGCAGTTTGTCAGGTCGACTGTGTAACAGATTAAGCTGCTGTACGTCGCACCACGCAACAGTTCATGTGTTCATGCTGCTTCATAGAATGAGAAACAGCTCTCCTGAGATGTCTGTTAAGAGGTGACAGTATTGCAGTTGACAAAGACCAAACTATCATGCACTAAATGATGTTAGTACAAACTTAATTGCTCACGATCTCTGGCGAATTAAAGACATACATGATCTATTTTCTTTCTTCTTTTTTTTTTACATTTGAAATTGCTCGTCCCCTGCAGGAGCTTCATGTCACGCAACGTACACACAATGCATGCTGGTGATGGTGATGCACTTAAGCCTCTGTGGCTATCTGTCTATTACTGTCTTCCATAAACAGTATTGATCTTAAGCTACACTCCACTTACTAAATTATATTACAGGTGAATTACTTTGGTCCTATTAAATAAATATGAACAGACAAATAAATGGACGAAGCTGAGCAATATTAGGTCTTTGTGTGTGTGAGAGTTGCCACCGTAACTGCCAAGGAGAGGTCAAGGTGACATGGAAACATTAAACTGAGTGGAATCTCCTCTCTCATCATTTTCTTGCCTCCTCTCGTCTGGATTTCTTCTCTTTGGCGATCATGTTGGGGGGGCATTGAGTGGACAGTGATAGAGAACCTGAGCTGTACACAAAGGTTCACCGGGTTTTGATGCTACAGTAGGAGCTCCAGATACTTTTAAGGATACAAGTACTGGTGATCATGACTGTGATGTCAAGCAGATTTGACGTTACAAGGATGACAAACACAATAATAACCACCATTTTACTGCTGTCTATATAATCCAGTACAACTGATACTAAAAAAGGAACAATAAAGAACATATGTAGGAGGAGGCCATTCAGAGGTGGTGTGAGTGCTTAGAAACCAGTTTTGGCATTATCATATGGTGATTACCAGTTGTCGTTTACAAGAGTGATAATATTATCCTGACAGTAGCCTATAAGGTTTTGAAAAATAAAAACATCTAGTAACTACCCTGTCAATGTTACCATATTACCATTTTTGAATACAAATATTGCACTGATATGACCATTTTGTTCTCAAAATGTATTATTATTAAGTAGTTTTCCCCATTATAGTTTTTTGTTTTTGATTCTGTTTTACTGTTTACTACCAGAACAGAAGAGGATCTAATCATGAACCCTGTGGAACACCGCAGCCAAAATCAGTTATAATTTTAAGAGCATATTTGGATTTAAATGGCTCAATTATTAGCTACGCCTTTGACACTGACTAAATTATGCGGACAGTTGATGTACTTTCATCAAAACACATTGTGTATTAGCATTGATTACAACAGAGCAATCTCTTACCGGCTACAGTGACCTTGGCAGACCGGCTAACGATGCTCCCCAGTCCGTCCAGTGTAGCGAGGCACTGATATTCACCCTCATCGGGCCGGTGGTGCCGCAAATGCACAACGTTCTGCACCAGCAGCGAGCCGTTAGCCAGCTGCTGCCGCCGTTCGTCCACCACCGTGCTCAGCAGCACGCCGTCCTTTCGCCATGTGATGGTGGGAGGTCCCAATGCCGCGTCGGACTGTGCCTGGCAGTCGAGCTGCAGCACACCCCCTCGCACTGTCACTGTGTCCTGAGGCTCCTGAGTGAAAGTGAAGTCCACAAAACTGCCGAGACTAGACGAGGAGGAGGAGGAAGATGAGGTGGCGTCCGAGGCTAGAGGAGGAGAAGAGATGAGGAGGAGTTAGATAGAAGCACAGAAACATGAGATCAACAATGGGACAGTTATTTATTCATGAAAATGCTCTCCGTCACGGACACCAACAACAGAGCTGCACAGAACCACACAGATAAGGTTCATAACAGGGATGCTAACAAAGGTCCAGTGGTACGATGTGCCACATTCAAATGAATCCAAACTAAATGAATACATCAGTAAGTCTGGAGACAAAGAAACACGTCACACACAAGATCATCACAACTGCCAAAGACCCTCGAGGGCCTCGCTATATTCTGAGGTTCTGCCACAGTGACAGCTTTCCTGATCAGATTATCTCGTGCAAAACTAGCTACCTCAGAAGTATTAACGCCTTGCCATGCTAACAGAACTGAGAATAAATACATCAAAATCACTTTGCAGGAGACGTATATACAGAACATCATTGAAACAATTCAAATGTTTGGATCCTGCAGATTTGCCTTCATGAATATTTCTGTGACCAGTTTCTGGTTCTGTGTTCATCTTTTACCAACGTGAGCTGGAAGATTCCACAACACTGAGATGATCAAACAGTTTTTACAGTCATTCAAATCTGCAGTCATTATTGCCTTGCTCGAGGCGTTGAACCACAGGTGGAATCAAACCAATAACCCATAATGGCTTTCTCTGCACGCTTTCAGAATCAAAGCTTTCGTTTCAGCAGCAGGTGAAGGATTACAAGTTGTTTTTTTTTCACACTTTTATCTATTTATTCATGTTTTGCTTGATGTATTTATTCATATTTGTCATTAGTTTTGTCAGTTTAACCTCCAACCCGTAGCACGCAGCTCTGCAGGATAAACTCATCATCTCTAACAAATCCTCTTGTTTTTTTTTTTGTTTTTATGTTTTTCATATTTTGTTTAATCTTTGGTGATAGGCTCTGACAGCGGCGAGCGGCGGGGGGGGCGTCTCTCTCTTTCTCTCTCTTTCTCGTCTTTGAAGTCGACGCCGCTAAAAAGTCTTTCATCCTGATCAGACAGGCAGTTTGTTCGGTCACAGCAGCCGTTCAGTGCCTGTGTGTTTCCTGGGAAGTCTGAACAGAGACTCAGAGCAACTCCAAGTCACGTCATTACGCCACAAAGTCGACTTTGAAGCGCAGCAGATGTTCTTTTCTTTTTTCTTTTTTTTTTCTTCTTGATTTCACTGATACACGCTCACAGATACTCCTGCAGGAAAACTCTGATCACACAAACATCAGGTATAAAAGACTGAATGCTCTCTGGCCCTGGCTCTATCCCCAACTAGGATGAAAAACCAATGGAGACCAGTCAACATAAAAGTCATTTATCACTTATGACCAGCAAAGTTTTGGTTCAATAAAGGGACAGAACATAGAACCAAGATTCAATTAGAATTAGACATGGTTCTAGGCAGTTTGGAAATAGTATTTACATACAGGACTTGTATTTATATAGCACCTTCCTGATCTAGTGATCACTACTTCACACGTTTGCACGCGCTGATGGCAGCTGCTGCCATGCGAGGTGCCAGCTGATCATCAGGAGTGATACAGCACTTCCAATCCAAGCGCATGCACACACACATTCACACAGCGATGTCAAGCAACCCTGCAATTTACTAGATGACCCGCTCTACCACCTGAGCCACTTGTAGGTGTTGGGTTACACTCTACAAGTGTTTTCCTGTTCCTCATTCACCAATCAACTGCTCACTCGTAGAAACATGCCTGAATTCTGCTCTGCTTATGCCTCAGGAATACCTCACCAGCACGTCCAGCTCAGTCACAGTGCACCTCTGAAGTCTGCCACCACCAGCACCTGCACCACCCCGGACACCCTCTCCTTTGGATCACCTACTCACCTGCATGTTCAATAAACTGTGTCTTCAGTTTCTTGGTTTGTGTTTGCATCTGAAGTCGTTCAGCATAACAAACAAGTTATGTTTAACTGTCTATTGTTCCTTCCAGGAAACTTCAGAGAAAATTCTAGTCCAACTGTGACCCTCTTAACATATGGATGATGAAATATGACATATCTGGACAAGTGATAAAGTCTTCATGTTCACTGTCAGACCACAAATCTTTATACCCTGAAGTGATGTGAGCAGATTCCCTCTTTCACGGTTTCACTTTGTGGAGAACAGATGGCGTTAAAGATGATCAATATTCAACATGTTTAACCTCGCGCTGCCGCGGGTTTTGACTTTTACATAAAGCCACCGGGGGTGCTCATTCAGACATGACACTGCCCCTGGGGCTAAAGGGGCATAAATGTGCCTCTCACACACTCATCTGGCCTGTAAGGACACCCCCCCCCCCTTTTCATTTGTGGCATTTTGAAATGCATTGAAGGTGAAAGCAGAGCATGTATTTAAATTACAGAGCCATAAAACAAAGAAGCAATTAGCATTTTATGTCCCAACATGAAGGTCGAAATAATGTCTCCACATTAGCAGGATTTCAATTCAGCTGGAGAATTTCTGAATCTTTCATCCTATCTTTTTTTTAATTTTTGGACTAAAAGTAAATCAGCATGTCAGCCATTTCATATTTTGTTTCTACATTACCCATGATGCCAGAGAAAATACGTGACCTTAGAGCAGTTGAACAGAACCTGTGAAATCTCCTTTCCTTCCCTGTCTGTCCTTCCTTCCTTCCTTCCTTCCTTCCCTGTCTGTCCTTCCTTCCTTCCTTCCTTCCCTGTCTGTCCTTCCTTCCTTCCTTCCTTCCCTGTCTGTCCTTCCTTCCTTCCTTCCTTCCTCGCTTACTTCCTTCCTGTCCCCTCTGTCCTCTTCACCTCCCTCCTCCTCTTCCTCCTCATTTCTTCTTTCTCTCTCTTTCCTTTCCTTCACAGTTTCCTTCTTATTGATTCCCCTTCAGCACACCCCCCTCTCCTTTCTCTATCAGTAAATCACTATCTTGACAGCTCTATCTGTACTCACTCCCACCAGTCGCACACACACACACACACACACACACACACACACACACAGAGTCAGTTCATCAATGTGTCCTTGTCCTCCTTGTCCTGCACTTTGATGTTATCACTCCCTGTCTGCTCTCGCGCCTCTTCGTCATTTTTTCTTCTTCATATTTGGTCTGTCACATGAAGCTGCTCTTCACGTCCATATTTCTAAAAGCTTTTTTTAAATATCATGCATCATATCCCGTGAACATCTGGGAGTTTTCCTTGAGAGAATGAATTTTAGAACTGATTCAATTAGTGCATTTCTAAATAATTTAATCAGCGCGGATGGTCTTTTGTCAGTGCACAGCAGGTGAGCGGAACATGTGTCCACAGCTGAGCATACACTTCAACATTTCCAATAATAAATGAATAATAAATTCACGTTAACTTAAGCTTGAATTGAGCGGAAAATCCTCTTTTCTCTATTATTTGAGCCAAATTTGAAATTTCCAGGAAAAACTTCAAGACAATCATTAGAGAATTAAAGAACCGTGAAATAAAGCACTGTGAAAATTTCAACAATAAATTCAGAGCACGAGCAGGAAAGGTTTAAAAGATGTTCTCGTTTGGTTAGGAAGCAGAGCATCCCTAAATTCTGACTAAAATCCAGACAGAGTCAAATGAAGTCGTGAAGGAGCTAAAACGATTGGTCAGCTGATTGATTAGTTCATTAACAGCAACAGTTTCTCTCAATTGTCTCGAAGAAATCATTTTGTGTTTGGATTTGCTCGTCCTGTCAGTCTTCTGAATCTCTCAGCTTTGGACTGTTATTCAGACAAAACAAGGCAATTAAAGAGAACTGAATTCAACTGAGCATTCAGACTCTAATGAGCAGTTTTCATTATTTCTGACCTTTTGAAGACTTAACGATTATTTTGGCAAATACTGATGAGTAATCAATCATGAAAATAATCTTTAACAACTCGCTGACACTGAAGAACAACAGTTAGCGCTAGGTAGAGCAAGCATACCCTTGGAGGAAAGACCGGGTGATTTCTACCAAATTGAGGAGAAGATGACAAGGATGCAGAGCTAAATCTAAGCACCAGGAGCAGAAAAGGCCATACAGACTGTACTGTCTGTTACCATGGGGAATGTAACATCTCTCCCCAATAAGACTGGGAGCTAACTGCTAGGGAGGGAGTATGGAGAGCATTATGGCTGGGTGGGCTCGCTGGTGACTTTGGACAGCTTTTAACTTAACCTAAATATGTTCTGTGAGCATGGAGGAGGTGGGAGAGAGGAGGATGCTGGCAGGGCTGGCGTCCACTATGAGCGGCTTCTCGCCTCTCACCTCCTGCATGAGACTGTGGAGGCCTTATAAGCAGCACCTTCAGCAACAGACTGCTACTCCCACCATGTAGGAAGGAGCGCTACCACAGGTCCTTCGTTCCAGCAGCTGTCGGACTCTTCGGCACCAGCATGACTTCATGACTTTGACTTGCCTAAAGTCTATCTTATCTTATCTTAAATCCTAAAACAAATAAAGTGATCATTAAAGTTATTAATGATCATTCTAGGACTGCATGTCCAAACCTGACATGCATAAATATGTTTTAAAGGACTAGATTCAAAAGGTAGGTCTGGTGCACGGCACTCTGGATAAATAAAATCGACCTAATGCTGTTACGAGTCTCAACGAACCATAAAAAGAGCAAGACTTTCTAAGAATCAGTGTAAAACCAACAGAACCCGACCAGACCTCATTAGATTGCATATAAACACAGTGTGAGTCTGGTCCAGGGTCAGTTCTCTGTCACTAGTACAGCAGACAGCAAGCACCTGAAGCGAGTCGAGCCCACACACACACACACACAGGTAAACGGCTGAAACTCTGAGAGCCAGGTTTATAAAAGAAGCAGAGAGGCAGACGCATATAGAGCCATCCAGGAGTTTAACTGATAAGATGAGAGTCAGTGACAGCGAGGTGGACAACAGCCAAGACCGTCTGAACACACACACACACACACTCACACACACAGTCTCTCAGTGGCTGACACCATGGGTTAGTGTCTGAAAAGCAGACTGC